>RJWJ010007347.1:0-57974 GCA_004363605.1 Indri indri
TACTTAGAACTCAGGAAAATTAGCAAGAAAAAATCAAACAATCCTATCAAACAAAGTGCTTTAATAGTTAATAAATTCATTGATTCCTAATTATTTTGCTGTATGATATGTACATGCTTCTCTATGCATCGTTTATCTGCACGTGCTCTTGAGGTTTGTCAGGACTGCTGTGTCTGTGCAGTGGGAATACTCCACGCGGGGCTGCAACAGCACAGCTCTTCCAACTCCGAGTTCAGTGACATCGCTTTGGTAGCTTGGCATCCGCCCTAGTGGGAGTATTTACACTACAGAGATCGACAGACACTACAAATCGAGGTTTGATTTATTGTTTTGTGGATTGTCTAGACCAAGGATCAGCAAACTGCATTCCTGGCTTGAAGCCTGTTTTCTTACAGCTTGTAAGTTAAGACTAATTTTTACATTTTTTACATTTTTAAAGCTTGTCAAAGAAATAAAGAAATAAAAAAGAAGAATATCTGACAGAGACTGTATGTGCCTACAGATGAACGAGGCTCAGCAAAAAAATCAACAAACGCATTCTATAAGAACCAGTTATATGGAATTTACAGTAAAGATTATTGTATATTTTATTATTATTCATAAATTGTGTTCTACACATTGTTTATATCAGTAAAATAATCCTGTGTCTATACACACATGCACACACATGTGTCTGGGCATATGCGTCTGTGTCCCAGCCCGGATAGCCTGTTAGGAGGCAGTTTTGATCACTTGTGGGGCAGTCAGTAGAACTGTGGAAGATGAATAATTGAAAAATCAGGAGCTGACTCATTTTTTTTTTCAATCACTGTCATGAAAGTAAGAAAGATCCTTTGATCTTAACCTTAGTTTAGTATACTGTGGATAAAATATGCCATTCATTAACTCCAAAAAAGGACTTGTCACTCTTTGACTCAGAATACAAGATAACAAGTACATGTTTTTGAGTTGTCGAAAACTGGAAATCCGAATATCAGTCGCTCTCCTGTGTCAACTTGTTTAATTGATTGACAATTAAAGAACACACACAATATTGGAATTATCTCAGGGTAAGTAAAGAGAAATCATTTATGAATTTGAAGACAACAATAAGAAAAACCCATACAATCATCTTTAAGTCTCGTCATTGCACCTACATACTTTCCTTCTAATGCCTTAGGAGATGGTTCTAAAATGCACACCGTTGCCAGATTTAACATCTATTTGCAAGCCTAGGTCCGCCTGTCTGTGATCTCTTGTGTATGGAACCCCTGGAAGATCACAGCTGAGTGACATTGTAGTGAAGGTGGTCAGCATTTAGGGAAACGAAATCCAGTGATGCCACTCAATTTACAAGGCGGGAACCGATTTCTTCAGGGCAAGCACGAATGTCTTGGTGCTTTATAACAAATGCTCCCTAAGAAAGAAACACCTTGAAATGTTCTTCCGAAGCAACCTCTGCTTCAGGGAATTCAAGCCTTTTCCAGATTGTGCAGACAGCTCGAGCCAGTGATCATAAAAGAAGACAGATTGTAGCAACAGTGTTAGACCTTGGCTGCACTGGAAGACAGGAGTTATGTGTCAAGAGAGGTCCCCAGCCTTTGAAGATTCACCCTGAAGGCTGTGTGGAGAGGAGAGAGCACTGGGGCAGGAGGCCTGTGTTCTAATCACCACCTTACCACTAACTACTTGCATAAGCCCGGGAAATGAAAGCTCCTCCTGTCAGTAACCCAGAAGCAAAACTGCACTCCTGTGGGAAGGAACAGAGCTGAACAAGATACCCACCTCTGAGATCTGTTTTACCCCAGTGCTGTTTATTGATCAGAATCTAGGTTGCTGGTTTGCTTTCTGCCATGGGCCCAATGAGCACATATGAGACCTGAACACCACCAGCCAGAAGGATGACTGAGTTCACGACCTTGCATTCCAGTGAACCGTGATCAGAGTATGTGCTGCTCTCACATGCACCGCTGTATGCTATGGAAATTTGTATCAGGGCTTATATCACGCGAATCTACAGATCTACGTTCCTTTTCAAAGTTACCATGATGTGGTAATATTTGGAAAGAAAAGGTGGTAGCTTTCATTCCTCATCTTAGACTACCTTAAGGGTATTAATCAAATGACATTATGACATTCTATGAGACAACTAGTATGAGATTTGCTACACTATAATGTATGTAGGTATCAGCTTCCCTTCCAGCCCAGAAGGCAAACACAGACAAGGGCTCATAGAATCTGCTGTCAAAAAAAATTAGAAGCAGAAAGAATGTAGATTCTGTACTTCTCATTGGAATGTCTTCCCAGTTCACATCACTTAACCTATCTGACTTCTCCAAATGCTGTGAGAAAGACTATAGCAGTTCATTTTACTCCCAGCCTGGAGCGAAGTGCTTTAGAAAAGAGATATTTTTAGGACCTTAGTCCTTCTTTGACATCCTTGTAATCTAAGAAGTGTTTTCTCATTAAGAGTGCTCGGTAACCCTGTTTTATATAGCATTTTATAAGCACCCAAACTGATAAAAACATGTTTTAAAAAATATCTGAGTTACACATTATCACTTCATAGATACTGGAAAGATATTTTACAAAATATATTTTAATAAAATTTCTTAGTTAGAAAAACAAAACAAAAAAACTAACCCAAGAAAGTACATCAAACTAAAATCCCCAAACATTTAAAAATGCATATGCATTCACCTATCTTCCGAAGTAAGTTTTATTGAAGCTTTTTAAAAATTGGGTGGGGAAGGGGGTATAACAAAAAAAAAAAGAAAAAAAATGAGATAAAATTTTTATAATCTAAGAGTACTGGAAGGTCTTCTAAGTGTGGCATTAATTCCAGAAAACTGGAAAAAAAATATATGAAAAATTTTGTTGGTATAAATTTTTTTACAAACCACATGACCTTCCACAAAAAAATATATATAATGACATCAACATCCACCAAATAACTTGAAAAAAGCATTTCAAAAATCATAATTTTATTAATAAATAAAAAGTTCCTATAAATATTTTTTAAAACCACATAATCCAATAGAAAAATAGGTAAAGAACATGAATATATAAAAAATACAAACGGCTCTCATATATATGAAAGTATGTTTAACTTCACTAATAAAAAAAAGAATGCCAATTGATGCTACAGTGTTTTTAACTTAGAGTGTTAAGACCAACACTCTATAATAAATCCTATTGGTGTGGATATAAAGGAACCAGAACTACTTCATACATTGTTGATGGCACTGTAACCAATATGGTATCAAAGAAAAGGTAATGCCATTCAAATGTGGAAACAAATGCTCTTCAACTTAATAATTCTGTTTCTAGCAATTTATGCTACCATTATTAGTAAATGTATGCAAAGGAGTATATGCTAAGAATAATAAAAGATTAGAAATTACACCAAAATCCATCATAGTTAAAAATTACGGCAAGCCCGTGTGGGAGCAAGTCTGCCATGTTGTCCGGTGACCTTGCATGAGTCCAGAGAGGCCACACAGCCAAAGGCTCGCACCACAGCTGACCTGAGAGCCTTTAGAGGGTGGAGCCTGGGAGGAGCTGCTCTGAGGTCGTGTCCTTCTTGTGTCCCCACCCCCGGGAGGCCATCATGTTTCTCATCACCTCCCAGATTCTAATGAGGCTTGAGGTGTCTACCCTCTCCTCTCAGAATAGAGCATGTCATATAAAATGGTTTAGCTACAGTCTAGAATTGGGTCCTCATCGAGGGGAATCCTGCAGCTCACGCTGTGGTCATCTGACCCCTTTTGTTTAGGACTTATCCTTTCTGGCATGTGGGACAGGGACCACGGGAAGCTGCGGTGTGGCTGCTCTTTCCTTTGCCATCTGTGCATGTCAAACACTGTCTGAATCTGAAAACGACTCCTTTGTCTTTACCAGTCCATTACCCAGGCCTTGGCCTCTGGCTTACCTTGTGTGCACGTGCTTCACAAACCCGCACAAAAGTGCACTGAACTCATTGCAAAGAATGAGGCCATCCTATATGTCCTGATACAGAACTGTCTCCAATATAAATTGTTAAATGAAAAGAAAAATGAATGTGCAGGGCAGTGTAAACAGTTTCTGTGTTTAAGAAACAGAAAGGAACATATAAACTTGAAAACACATATAGGCAAAGAAATTTCTGTAAGTATACTAAAGCACCAGTTGAGACAGGATCTCAGAAATGGGGATAAAAGAGGAAGGAAGGTTTACCTTTTACTTTTACTTTCTCTTCAAGCTTTTTGAATGTTGTACCACCTGCAAAAAAGTATTTGAAGAAGAAACCTAGGCAATAGAAAGAATGTATGATTTAAAATGCAGTTCTTATACTTGCTACTAAAATGGCATGCTCTAATTTATTTTTATGCATAGTTTTTTAACACTTAACACATTATAATATATAATTAAATTTACTTATTTTTTAAATTATTTGTTTGTCATTCCCACCCCAGTCGTAGAATTTAAGCTCATCATAAAGGTTGAGATTTTCTTCTTTACCTTCATTTATTTCTATAGAATTATGTTTGGCACATAAAACACACTCCATAAACATTTATTGAGTAAGTGAATGAATTTTCTTCCTGTTGATTATAAATGATATCAATCCATGCCCTTGAGTAAATGAATGAATTTTCTATGAGTTATAAACAATATCAATCCACACCCTACTTTCCTTCCCTTAAGGAGTTCCTGGCAATTTCTCCATGCTCAGAGGCCACCCCTAGCTGTTGCCCTTACTTTTGTGTGGCATTTCCTGGTGGACACCTCTCTTATGCTTCAGACCTGATTAAAGGACTGGCCAGACATAATAAAACTATGTATTTGGTGATCAAAATGACTACAGATCATTAAGGAAACTGTTTTCCAGATTATGTGATAGTATAATTGTTATTGATCGTTTTTTTCTTTGGAAATTCAGTTGCAAGGTTAAAGTAGAAGGCCTACATAGATAAAAATAAACTGAAAAAAAAAATGAAAGGAAAATGAGTAAATGCAAAAGAGAAGTGAGAAAGAAAAAATGGAAGGAAAAAAAAGAGTTTCTATTATGTATGGCATTTTGCGATTTTGTTTAACCCCCAAAAGAGCCCTGCAAAGGAGGTTACCATCTCTTATATCACAAATATAAAAACAAGATTAAGGAATGTCCTAATTCTATTCTCTAATAGCCACCAAGTAACAGAAACAGTATTTGAGCCCTGGTCTGTGCGGCCTTCCGACCCGAGATCCATCTGATGAGCGGGCCTTCTTTCTGGGGGGGGAGAATCAACCCCAGGAGACACAAGCGCAGACTCTGGGGCTTATCCAGGCCTCTGCTTACCTGCGATGCTTCAAATTATGTTACTTGGTGCCATATTTACTTCTAATTTTAAATTTAAAATTGCTGTGGTTTGTCAACTTGCTAATTTTATGTATTTTCAAGTTTTATTTTAATGAAATGATATATAAAGACTCCTCTTGTGTGTATTACAAGTAAATTAATTGTTTCAAATATGATGGAGGGACTATCTCAATATCAGTAGTATATCAAAAAAATCATTGTTTTTATTAACTTGAGCTAAAAGAGTAAATGATGCCATATCTTCTTGTTTTCTATTAGAGGGATGATAGTAGGTTTTAATTAGCCTGCCACTTCTAATGGAAGTGGCTAATAAGACATTTAGACACTGGCTAAATTTGGGCTAAATTACTATACTAATTACTGTTACTGAATTACTATAATCATCAATACAATGATATAAAGTCAGCCAGGCCTGACTTGTATATTTGCAGGGCCTGAGGCAAGAGTACAAATGGAGAAGCACATACCATGGATCTAAATATTTAAAGAGTTACAAATCAACCTAAGCAACTATTGAATAAAATATGCTCTACTCCCCTCCAGTGACAGATATGCCTTAACGAACACAGCCCACATGTCCAAGCTCTGTCCGTGCTGCAAACAGCTACCTTTTGGCCACTCCTCAGATGGGGGAAGAAAACAGTGCAGAACCTCAGTGGAGTTTCAGAGTGGATGAGGCAGGAAACTCTGGGGTGCTATGTGGCAAGATCATGGTCTACAGGGGTGGGAGTAGCTTCATATAGTCATCCCCCCCTTGTCTCACAAGCACCTTCCTTTGCAAGACAGGACATAACTGGAGGATGGCCACCATGGAACCTCTAGGATTCCAGGTCCATGCCAGAAGCCCCTCTGGCCTCCGGGTAGGGGGTTGCTAAAGCCAGGATTTCCACTGAGTTTTTTGCTTCGGTACTGAAATGTACATAATTTAACCCATTGGCCAAAAAACCTAAGATAAAAATAGTGTAAATTCATTCAAACAAAAAATTATAAAAGATGTGTTAGGTCATTTGGGTTGTGTCAGCACCTAATGTCTGTTAATCTGTGGAAAAAAATATGTATTTAGAGAAAAGAACCATAGGCCTAGCAGTCAATCAGATTTGGACCAAGAGCAACAATGACAACAACAACACTCATAAAAGAATGTCCTGAATACAAAGGGTCTTCAAAAGGCTCATGGAATTTGCATATTATGAAAAAACTGTGCACGAATTTCAAAATACTTTTGCACCAAAATGAACTTATGTCAGAAAAGAATCTATTGAGGGCATTAAGAAGTAAAGAGCCCCTATCAGAGTGACATGAATTCTGCTAAAATTGAAACAAGAATAAACATCAAATTTATGGTGAAGCTTAGGTGGAAAAATGGTGAAATCACTGATTCTTTACGAAAAGTGTATGCAGACAATGCCCCAAAGAAATCAGCAGTTTACAAATGGGTGACTCGTTTTAAGAAGGGACTACGTAATGTTGAAGATGAAGCCTGCGGCAGCAGACCATCCACATCAGTTTGTGAGGAAAACATTAATCTTGCTCATGCTTTTGAAGGGAACCTATGATCAACAGCACAAACGATAGCCAACACCATTGATGTCTCAACTGGTCCGGCTCACAGAATTCTGACCAAAAACTAAAGTTCAGCAAACTCTCCACTCAACGGGTATCAAAAGCATTACAGCCAGACCAGCTGCAGACAAGCGCAGAGCTTTCAGTGGAAATTTTACACAAGTGGGATCAAGATCCTGAAGCATTTCTTCAAAGAATTATAACAGGAGATGAAACTTGGCTTCACCCGTACAATCCTGAGGACAAAGCACAACCAAAGCCATGGCTACCAAGAGTTGGATGTGGTCCAGCCACAGCCAAAGTGGACCAGTCAAGAGCAAAGGTCATGGCTACAGTTTTTGGGATGCTGAAGGCATTTTGCTTGTTGACTTTCTGGAGGGCCAAAGAACAATACCATTTGCTTATTATGAGAGTGTTTTAAGAAAGTTATTTCAAAGCTTTAGAGGAAAAATATCCAGGAAAGCTTCACCAGCTTCACCTTCTGCACTGTGACAATGTTCCTGCTCACTCCTCTCACCAAATGGGCAATTTTGCAAGAGTTTTGATAGGAAACCATTAGGTTTCTACCTTACAGTTATAATTTGGCTCCTTTTGATTTCTTTTTGTTTTCTAATCTTAAAAAAAAATCTCTAAAGGGCACCCACTTTTCTTCAGTTAACACTGTAAAAAAAAAAAAAGTATTCGCGTGGTTAAATTCCCAGGACCCCCTCAATTCTTTAAGGACCGACCAAATGGCTGATATCAGTGCTTACAACAGTGCCTCGAACTAATGGAGCTTATGCTAAGAAATAATGTTTATGTCTTTCATTTTATCTTCTAATTCTTTTTTCCACAAACATTTTGAAGGCCCTTAGTGTACCCCATGGTACAAACCCTGATAGAGAGTAGGTTGAGAACATAGGCTTGTTCTGTCAGAGAAAATAAGAACAGCTGATGTATACTGTTGGGAAAATATTGGTGGCTTCTACTGCTGCCATGACACCAGGACTGCGGCAGGTCACCAGATAGCACAGGACAGTTTGCTTGCTTTGCCTGAGACAAGGGGGCAGGCTGCACCAAGTTGCCCAGGACTGGGAGGGCTCTGAGGGTGCAAAATTTTAGTTTTGAAAATGGCAATGTTTCAGTCCAACGGGGGCAGGGTGCCACCCTACCCTGGGGCCTGATTCATTGAGAGGTTACTCAATAGAATGAGAACTAGAGGAAGCCAGAGGGAGCCGCTGTGTGCAGCAGTTAAGAGAGGGTGCTCTGGACGGAAGGACTTGCGATTCCAGCTCCTCCACCTCGGGGCTGCGAGGCCTCTGGCAAGCTACTAAACCCTACATGACATCTTTTTTTTTTTTCCTCCCAGTGGTTAAATGAAATAATTAATAGGGTCTAAGTCAAAGTTTAAAGGAAAACTAGTGAAAGTAAGTTCTCAGTCAGCATGGTGCTCAATACATAAAAACAATCTGACTAAAACAAAACCCCATGCAAGACAGAGCCCTGAGAGTTACACTAGAGAGGCCAAACCCAGGTGGAGCGTAAGGGGCAGTGGTTGGGCTTGGGTCAGCAGCAAAGCCAGACTGTCCAGGCAGGGATGGGGACCTGGTTGCGGGGCAGGAAGCCAGGCGTGAATGAGGAGAGGGAGCGCAGGTGTAGGTGTTCTGTTAACAGGGAGAACTGTTGAGGCCAACACTGCCTCCTTTCAATGCAAGCCTGTGCCTGGGTAAGATATCACTCACTGTCCTCCTCCAGCAAAAAAGAAAGAGGATGATTGTTATGTAGAAACAAGGGTATACTGGAAAATTGTGAACCTATAGATTATAGAAGCAATAAAGAAGAGGTAATTTTTGGTTAAAATGTAACCAATTGCCTCCTCTCAATATATGACTCCAAAGTAGGGGCAGAAATAAGGTATCAGGTGCACTATGAACATCGTAAAGTTGTAGGGGCCAGAAGTTCCAAGGATATGACAGATTGAGTCATTGACCCAGCCATACTCAGTAGAACAGAAGTTTTATAGAACTGTGACCCTGGGCAAGATTTGGATTACCATCAACACATGTGGCCTGTATGCTATTTTTCTTTCTTCATTTTTTAATCATTTGAATTCAGGCTAATATTCAAACATCAAGAGATTTCACCAGAAAAACTGGGAATTCTTGGCCTCATTTCTTTTTCTTCTTTTAATTTCAGAGTATTATGGGATACCAATATTTTGGTTGCATTGCCTTTGCACCCCCCGACAAGTGTGCCCATCCCCCAGACATCACGTACCGCCTCCGTTAGGAGTGGATTTACCCATCCCGTCCTACCCACCCCCACCTGCCCCACACCTCATGAATGTTACTAGTATATGTGCACGTTAGTGTTGCTCAATTAGCACCAATTTGATGGTGAGTACATGTGGCACTTGTTTTTCTATTCTTGTGATACTTCACTTAGAAGGATGGGCTCCAGCTCCATCCAGGATAAAACAATAGGAAACCAAAAGAAAGATGGTGGCCTCATTTCTAATAGTAGAAATTCATCAACCCTTTACTACTGTCCCGAAGGCCAGTGGTGGGCTTTTCCTCCTGAAGGGCAAAGAACTTTTTTTACAGCTCAACAAACACCCAGCAGTGCAAATCTTAAAGGTTGAGAAAGGTCAGTTTGGATCCTTTTTCACACCCCTTCTGTTACAAAGTGGACTATCAGGGCAAAAGTGAGACAAATATTTACAAATGAGAAACTTCAAAAGTATCAGAAATTCAAGTCAGATACAAAGTGGAATCTTCAGAAAAGGAAGACTCCCACCTTTAAACAGGGTCAGAGAAACAGCCCATAGGAAGGAATGAACTCATTGCCATGGAAGTCACATCAAAGATTGAAAAAGAGACAAGCAAATACCAGGTAGAAGAAGAAAAATAAGATCAAAGGAAAAGAGAGTGGCAGATTCTGGGACCTCATGCATTTAACATCAAAGCAAGCTTCTCAGGGGATTCACCCAGTTGGAGCCCACCTGTGACAACAGCAAATCCAGCCAGTTACCAAAGAGACCCTCTTGTCCAAGATGATCAGACCATGAGTGAAACTTTGCAATCCAGTGCCTGCTTTTGTTGGCCACTCAGATCAATGAAGGGCACACCATGCAATTTGCCAAGACCAAGCAAACAAGAAAAGTAAGAAAAGAAAGGGGCTGAATTGTCAAGAAGGATAATAAGACAAAAGCAGATTTGGAAGAAATGCGAGTCATCTTTTTTTTTTTTATCCAATTCAACAAATATTTGTTGACTCTATTACGTTTCAATCATACTTCTTGGAATTACATATTCAAAACTGGATAAGATATTATCTGTTTCTTTGAGAAACTTTTTCTTAGGGAGATATTCCAAAACATTCAACATATGTTTGTTCAGCACCTGTTGTGTACCAGGCACCCTTTGTGTGCTTCAACCAGACGAATGAAGAGGACAAGGATTCCTGTCTTTGTGGTGTTGCATTCCAGCAGGAGAGACAAACTGTAAGTTAGAAACATGACAAGGGAATGAGTGATGTAGTAAGAAAACGCCATATGCTATGGGAAGAAGAACAAAAAGAGATCAGGGTAATGGGTTTGGGAGTTCAGAGATGGCAGGAAGATGTTGCAATTTTAGATGTGTTGGTCAGGGTAGGCATCATTGAGATGGTGGCCTTTGAGCAAAAACTCGAAGGAGACAGTGAGTTTGCCTTGCTGCTGTGTGGAGATCTCTGGCTCACTGCATTGGGCTCCCTCACCTGTAGCAGTCATACAGCATTTTTTGGGCTTCCATCACCTGTCACCAGAGGCACAATAAGCCTCCTGGATCTAACCTCTGCCCTCTAACTGCAATCAGTGATATCTTCGTAAAGATGATTATTATTTTTCTACTAAAAATCCTTCAGTAACTCTCTACTCAGCCCAGCATTCAAAGATCTTGTCATGACTCCAACTTATCTTGCTCATTTTATTTATGACTTAAAACTCTATGGTTTCCTTTTCTTTTGGTCACTTGCATGGATATCATCAATCACTTTTTATTTTCTGGCCTGGGATGGGGATCCTTTCTATCACCCTCCATAGTTTTCTTCGTATATCTTTGTGTAATGCTATATTCCTTAATATATTCCTCAAAATTCTACTTCATACTCCAATTCTATGGCTGGTTTCCACAGTTGTTTCCAAATCCCTCCCCCTTCTTTGCGTGCATAGCACAGTCTGTCTCTGTACTGTTCTTACCATACTTTGCGTCCCATCAATCTGTTGGAGGACAGGTTTTTCGTTAATGTCTGGCCTACATTTCTGGAGAGAAGAGACAGTGTGTGATTTATCCTTAATTCCGCCACAGAGCCTGGAATCACAGCTCACAGAAAGTAAGACCTCAACAGCTACTCAGGGAACTGAATTTGTACCAAAAATCAGAACTAATGTTTGCAAGTGTTTCTGAGGGTTGGTAAGAGAATAATAAGAAGAAAAGAGTTTTTGATTAATTTTAACTGAAAATTACTGGTGGGATAAGACAAATTTTGTTTGAAAAGTCTGTGGAAACTTAGTCAGCGAATGACCACATGATCTAATGGAAGCTGGTTTCCAGCTCTTGTCTTCCATATAATGAAAGCCTCTTTATACACACTATGTACCCTGAAATATAAATAATACTATTCAGTATCATCCATATCTGCTGCATAATGAAATATTCCAGAGTCTAAGTAGAAACACATATTCATATCATTAGCAGCCTCAACAATGAAATCAGTAAAAGAAAATAAAAAATTAAAAAAAAAAAAAAACCAAAGGTTTAATTTGGGGACAAAGATGTACCAAATAAATTTGTACAGAAGGAGAACATGAGTAGAAAAATTACTACCTTCAAAAGTAAAAATTAAGATAAAAAAATAAATCCTGTTGTAAAATAATCATTTTGATCTCTAATTAAAAACACTTATGACATGTGTGTAGCACATAAAATATCAATAAATTCAAAGATAAACAACTCTCCATTTTAAACTATGTAGATACTGGTTCACGCTGCCCTGACGCGAGCACCTGTGTGGCGGTTTTAGGACGCCGAGGCCTTGAAGCCAGGCGGAGGAAAGTGGCTGCTGTTAACCAGTGAAGCCGCCGGACGGATGAACTAATGGCCAGAGTTCGAGGAGAAAAGCCGCTGTTGGAAATTCGGGACAGGGCCAGTCAGAGGCCAGCTGAACCAAGCAGGAGAATAGCTTGAGAATGATCAATATTCAATTTTTGCAAAGAATGGCTACAGTGATTTGGCCAGTCCAGTTCATGAACAGCAGTGCCCCTTGCACGGATGGCTTGATGAACAGAAACACAGTATAGAGCAAGATTTTAATTTTTATTATCAATGTTTTGATAAATCAGATAAAAATATGTATGCAAATGATCTAAAAATATGATTATTAAAGGAATTAAGAGGGGTATACTGAGTATAGTCCACAAGTATTTATGAAATATTTAGAAAAACCAATAGTTAAGAAAAACATCAATATATGAGGCAAATTTCCCCAGTCTAACTTATCCGATAATAGACTAAAATCTATAATTCTACAGTGCAATTATAACCTCAAATTCTCAACTACTTGAAAAATCTAAAAATATGAAGTAGGTTTAAAATTCACAGTCACATTCGAATGTGCATAAATACAGTTTTATTCTTCTCCCTAACTGGATTCAGCATGCTCATTAGCCTCCGCTTCTCCTGATGGCGGAAAAATCTAACCTTGATGATGAATAATAACTAGTTAATGCTTACTTAAAAGGGAGTGAATTATTGTGTAATTATTGGGTCACATCGTAATTTCCTCTTCCTACTTCTTTCCTTTTCCCCAGGCAGGTCACTAGCTGGGTGGTTTCACGTTGCCCTGCATGGGGGTGGCGGGGAGTGGGGGGAGGCATGTCATTCATGAGTCTTACCAAGTTTAGGGGCATGAAAATCAAGTGTCAGCTTCCCCTGCTGTTGTCTGTGATACCTGCAGTGGCCTAAGGCTGTAAAGGGTAGTCACTTGGACTCTCCCAGACATCCAAATCCAGCTACCAGCCCTTAGCACATGTCCTGAGAGCCTTGGCCTGTCCGTCCCCCTCATGCTGCTTTCACAGGCCTGGGGACCCTCAGCAGCCTCCCTCACACTCTGCTAGACTGACCAGGTCATGCGAAGCAGCCCTTAGGCTCTTCTGTGGCCACTCTCTTCAGCCAATGCTAATCTGTCTCACCTCCGGCTGTTTTGCTCTGGGGCCATGCAGAATCTGAGACAACTCTAAGAGGCCTGCAGCCATCATAGCTGTGGCGATCTGGGCAGAAATACCTTCCTGTGTTTTCCAAGATCTATCCTGTGACCTCTGTCTACATCCGCCCAACCCACATCCAGTTTCAATTCCCCAGAGAGAACCAGAGAGCAGGCCCCACACCACTCACTGTACACTTATCCCCATTGGGTTTCTCCAAAACTCTCCATCCAGACCACAAGGAGGGATAGCTTCCCTCGGTGCAGTAGGAATTGGCAATTTTGCTATGTGCAGTATCCTCCATGCTATTTGACTTCTGACAAAGCCCTCTATTCTGAATCCTTCAAGCACTATTTTTTGCTATTTAAAGACAGTGGGTTTTATTCTCTTTTTTCCTAAATATTTTCCTGCAACCAGTATTTTCCTAAATCACAACTGAGTGAAGTAGAGCAATAAAATTTTCATGTAGAAATTGAGGAAGGTGGCCAATGAGAAAATTAAAAAAAATTATCATTAAATACTTAAAATCATAAAAATCAATAAGTACAAGTAAAAAATATTCAATTGTATTTATAATTTTTCCATTACAAATTTGATTTATGCAAAAGATTTGCAAGTCAAAAATGTATCTTTTTTAAAAAATGTAAATGCTTCAAATTGAAAATTTTTGCCTAATAAATCAACAAAGAAGATTTTATGACTTATCAAAGAAATATTTTTATAAAATATTTGTGGAATTAAGTTCATCAGTAATTTCAAACTTTTGAGATTATTTTCTAAAATTTATGAACCATTCTTACAGTAACAGATAAAATTCTCTTAGTTTTCCTCAGAGAAAAGTCTAGACTTGATCTAAACACTTGACAAAAGAAAACTAGAGCTCAAACTCATTTATTTCTTAAAATATGAATGCATATATCTCAAGGCAAATGAAACACATATGAGTGGTCAAGAAGAATCTGTTAACTTATGATGTAGTAACACAATTCAACTCATCAGTAGATTAAACAAAATGTCCTATATTCTGTCAAATGGAGTTTTGAAACACGAACTGATAAAACTAGTTTTTCATTCTCATTTCAAATATATAAATAAATAAAGTATAAAATGAAAGTAGATTATCTTCTTAATGTGGAGTCAGAACCAGTGTTATGTATACTTAAGAAATAGAAATTTAGGTTTTGTTTTTTGTTGGTGGTGTTGTTATTACAAGGTTCTATACCAGTATTGCTATTTAATATTGCTTTATAAGCTTTGGCTAGGTCTTAGGAAGTTTTGACCAAAACAACAAAATAAGGAGAAAAAAAGGTACAAATTGTTATTTAAAAAAGAATAAAATGTTTTATATATATCATATGATTACAATCATATCTCGGAGACATTGTGGGTTCAGTTCCCTACTACCAGAAGAAATCAAGTATCGTAATAAAGCAAGACACAGAAATTTGTTTGATTTCCCAGTGCACATAAAATTTATATATACATTATGCTATTAAATGTGTAATAATGGCATTACCTAAAAATCCACATACTTTAATTTAAAAATACTTTATTGTTAAACATGCTGACGCAGCACATGCTGTTAGAAAAATGGCACTGATATACTTGCTCAAGGCAGGGTTGCCACAAACCTCCGATTTGTAGAAAATGCAATATCTGCTAAGCACGATAAAGCAAAGCACAATATAAAGAGTTATGCCCATATATCCTTTAAGAATTCAAAGAAATTAGCTAAAAAGTATATGACTCAACATAAAAGTATATACAAGTATTTGGTTAGAGAAAATAAATCAGCACTGATAGGATGGGTATATCCTTTATGTGATAAAATGTTTCATGAATTAATTATTATATACAATGGAATTTTTAAAAGCATGAAATGCATAGGAATTAATTTAATGATCAGTGTGTGCACTAGAGAAAGAAAATAATAACCTTAGTTTAGGGGCCTTATCAGAAATATTTTGAAAATATGACATGACATTGGATTCTTGAAAAAGAAAGTGAAATATTTCCAAATGTATCCATTCTTCTCCGAGTAAATGTATTAATGGAAATAACAAATTTTCCGTCAAAATTCCAACAAGCTATTTTAAATAAAATTATTCTGGAATTAAATTTTAAATACAATAGATGAAAAATATCATATACATCTCTTTAAAAATTAAAGCAGTAGTAAGTAAAAGTGGGCAATAGGATTAATAATCTTCATCACCTATTATAATGCACTGTGTAGAGCATTAAGAAAGATTTTTTTAAAAAAAATAATGTGGAACTTGTGAAGAAAATCAACATCTAGAAGTAGTACCAGTAATTATTCATATAAGGACAAGACATTCTGATTGGGAGAACACATCCTCCTGAAACACTGAGAGAGAAAGACAGAGAGAGAGACAACCACGGGGGTTGGGGGGGGTACACAGGGGTTTCCAAAGATTTGCATAGTTTAAGTACATGCTGATGGTGTTATTTCAATGATGTGGAGAAAAACTGAATTTCTCATTAAATATTGTTGGGATAAATGTGATTATAGAAACTATCCTGCTTTACTTGCATAGTAGAAAAAGTACTCATAACAGGTCAGGTTTGTTTCTTAAATAATATATCCATTAAAAAAGTAATTTGTGTTAATATTTACAGGAAAGAAAAGTCGTAAAGAAAACTAGTATCTCATAACCTTTCCAGAAAGAGACATTATTATCGATCCAGTGTGTTTCCTTCTGGACTAATTGTATGCAAAACTTTATTGCTGACATCATACTTTATACCCAGTTATAACTCCTTCATTTTTCAATGAACATTACACTCATTCCCCATTTTATTACAAATGTGTAATAAGCATCATTATTAACAATTAAGAGCCTGTCATATTGATTCTTGATCACTTGCTTTACAAAACTCTATAGGACATTTGGATTATTTCCTATTTTTCATCTTTATAGATGATAATTTGGGAACAATCTTGTCCATACAATCTTGGATGCAATGTGGCTTTTAAACTAGGTCTCTCTGTAGCTAAATAGAGGTATGTTTTGTTTATCCGCTGGTTTTAGTATGGCCATATTCTCAAGGATGCTTGCTTAAAAGATAAATATAAAAATGTTGATTTTCTTTTCTTTTTTTCCATCCTTCTGTAAATTATTGTTTTATTTAGTATTTAAAAGGTTCAGAAAGGAAGTGAAATCATTTTATAAAATAAGCCCTTAAGAAGCAAGCAATTATAGTTATTTTTACATGAGCTAATCAGTATCTTTTTAAATGTGTAATCAAGTGGCATCTATAATTATTTGAGCCACTTGGTTCATACATACAATTGAATCCACCAAAATTCACTTCTTTCCTTTCCTATTCCTTTAGAGCTTATTTAACTAAGAGTTGATTTTTATTCCCCCTATAAAGCTCAGTTTTGGAGGAATTCCAGTACCAGGCAAACCTGGAACCTTTTTAAAGAAAAACTTCCATGGATGTATTGAAAACCTTTACTACAATGGAGTAAACATAATTGACCTGGCTAAGAGACGAAAGCATCAGATCTATACTGTGGTAAGTCAAACCATCATTTTTGTCTTGACAGTTTCTACTACTTTGGGGTTGCTTTAGGCACCCCACCCCTGCACCTGTTCATAATATGTTTATCTCATGCTCTTCAAGTTCCCATCAGCCTCCCAGGTGACACTGGGGAACAGGAGGTGTGGCAGGGACTGAGTCATTGTAAATTGCATTAGTGAAAGTAGCCTTAGAGGCATCCATGGAATTCCATTGTCCTGGCTGTGGGGTGTGTTCAGTTGTGGGTAAGATTTGCAGTCTACACTGTGATAACATGAATTTCTTTTTTATCTTGGGACATGAAGCAAGAGTGTTACAGCAAGTGGTCCTGAGGACAAACCGAGCGACACACGGAGAGTGGGAGAATCAAAGTTTATTCACCAGCGGGCTCAGAGGGGCCTCGCCACCAAATTCTGAGCACCAAACCCAATTTTTCCCACTTTTATTAAGTTGTGGTGGTCTACGGGCTCAGGTGGTTAGTGCATGCCAGGTACTAGGTTAGTTGATGTGTCAGATAATAGATTTTAGTGTTATGCTGATGCTCCAGGTAGTAGATTTAGTGTTATGCTGATGCCAGGTAATAGATTAGTTGATGGGCCAGGTAATAGGTTAGTATTATGCTGATGCAGGTCTTCCTTGAGGGGTGGGGTCTCAGGTGGTTGATGTGCCAAGTAACAGATGGGGGTTTTCCTTATTAAGAGAACCACAGATTCTCTTACATTCTGTAGCTTGGGAATTACATATTTGCCTACTTATTGCTGATATTAAAAATAGGGCATTTTAAATAAGAGAGGTTAAATTTCAGTGTTTTTGAGATTCCCTTTGTAGTCTTTATCATCTTGGCAAATTAAATGATTTTCTAATGAATTAATACTTGTCTTCTCTAGTACACCATGAGTTTCATAAGGGTCAGGACTGTGTTTTCTTTTTTACCACTGCTTCACAATGCTTAGCACAGTGCCTTGCACATGGTAGGTGTTTAGTGAAGGTGTTGATGCTTCCAAGTATAATTGTGGATTTGCCTGTTTCGCCTTCCAGTTCTATCTGTTTTTGCCTCATATATTTTATAGTTCTGTTGTTTGGTACATACGTATTTAGTATTGCTATGTGTTCTTGGTGGATTAGCCCTTTTATCATCATATAGTGTTATTATCTGCCTCTGATGATTTTCTTTGTTCTAAAGTCTACTTCATCTAATATTAATATAGCTACTCCTACTTTCTTTCAATCAATGTTTGCATAATATAACTTTCCCCATCCTTTGCTTTTAACCTGCCTATAAAGTTATATAGGAAGTGAGCTTCCTATAGACAGCAAATAATTGGGTCATGTTTTTTAATCCACTCTTCCACTTTCTGTCTTTTAATTGGTGTACTTAGAATATTAACATTTAAAGTAATTAATAATGTGTTAGGCTTAAATGCCTACGTAATTTTTGTTTTGTTTGTTTTTTTCTTTCTCTTTCTCTACCTTCCTGTGTGTTTCTTGAATGATTTTTATTTATTTATTTATTTTTAGACAGAGTCTCACTCTCTTGCCTGGGCTAGACTGCCATGGCGTCAGCCTAGCTCACAGCAACCTCAGACTCCTGGGTTCAAGCATCCTTCTGCCTCAGCCTCCCGAGCAGCTGGGACTACAGGCACGCGCCACCGTGCCCAGCTAATTTTTTATATTTTTAGTTGTTTGGCTAATTTCTTTCTATTTATAATAGAGACGGGGTCACACTCTTGCTCAGGCTAGTCTTGAACTCCTGAGCTCAAGCAATCCTCCCGCCTCGGCCTCCCAGAGTGCTAGGATTTTGAGGGGATTTTTAAAATTCCATTTTGCTTTATCTAGTGTTCGAGTGTATTTCTGTGCATAGCTTTTGTTACTAGCTTCTGTAGGTATTTATATATATACATATATATATATATTTTCACGTGAATATATATCTTATCATGGTTTACTGATTTCATAATTTTATCAATTTGAGTGAAGTGTAGAAACCTGTGTTTTACATCCTTTTACTTTACCTTATTTAATCTATAATTGTCTTAATCATTATTTCTTCTCTATATATTTAGAACCATTTAAGATACTGTTATTTTTGCTCTGATTGTCAAACATAATTTAGAAAATTCAAGAGGAGAAGGAAAGATTATTGCATCACTCATATTTTTTTCTTTCAACTGACAAAAGACAAAAAAAAAAAAAAGGTATTGACAGTAATGAGGGACCTCTCTGGTTGGGATGAGTAGTAAGGCCTCGTTACTGCTCCCATGTGACCTCCAGGGACCTTACGGAGTGTGTGTTTGTGTGTGTGTGAGAGAGTGTGAGTGTGTGTGTGTGTGTGTGTGTGTGTGTGTGTTGGGGGTGTCCTTGTTATCACTGGACTGTGACGAAAGTCCTGACTCACCACTAAGCCAAATCTAACAACACTCCTGCAGGAAGTGGGTGAGGTTCCTCACTACTGCTGAGTGGGGGTAGAAGTTCAGTCTCCATGTGGTCTCCATAGATACCACAGGGAAAAACTTGGTACTATCTGACAAAGATTACATTTCAGAATACCCAGAAGTTCCCAGATTGGTCTTCTCTGATACCACCCTGGCCGGGTTTTGGGCACTTTGTTACAGCATGGCTGAATGGAAGTTGGGTCATAGTTTTTTCTGTGGTATTTTGCTTGGGTAGAGGAGTTACTACATAAAATTAGTCTGTCTATTTATGCTATCCCTTTCCTCATCCTTTGGCTAGAGAGAGCAGGCTTCTAATGGCAGATTTTTTAAAAATTTAGTTTGCACCAATTGGTCTCTCTGGGCTGTTCTTCAGTAATATGGCAAGGACAAATGACTTAACAAGAAGATCCAGAGAACTCCTTGCCACTCTGTTCCTTATACATGTTTTCTTCTCCCACCCTTCCGAGTCTTCTTAGGTTTGTATTACACTTAATTTCCAGGATCTTTTAGTTCTACTTACCAGGAAAAATAGAAAAAACAATCCTACTTTATATTTCTTAATTAGAAGTCTCTTAAACTAACATTTTTTTTAACCTATGGCAAAATAGGTAACCCTATCATTGAGAGGCAAAACCTGAGTTTTTTTAGAAATCTGGTCATCGAACTATCTGGAAAAAAACTTTGGTATTAAATGACATTGTTTGTTTTTTCTCTTGGTAAGTGTAACTTATAATGAATATTCCATATTTTTAGGCTCCACATTAACACCTTTTGAAAATTTGCCATTGTATTCCAGAGTGTGAGACAGGCTTGCTGGAGAGTAATCTCACTGGGATTAAAGTTTGTCAGTGTTTTAAAGGTTTGTGCCAAGTTTCTGACTCCTTTAGTTCAGAAGAGTTAGGATAGTGCTAGGGAGGGGTTAGTCACCTGACTGGTTCTAGAAGATCCAGTGATGTTACTTGTCCCTCTTTTGATCATTCCCAAGGCTCCTGCAACTTACCTACATGAGCTTAGGTAGCCTAAACTATAATGTAAACACTGGCATGCTGATGACATTTTTCTTGAGTTTACGTCAGGAGACTTGAGCCATGGAAAACACACCAATGCTCATGCCTTTCTCAGTATTATTTCCAAGAATATTTCATAACACATCAGTTCCTTTGAGTTCAATCTGCCAACACAGGGACACTTACTTTGAGATCCTGCCCTACAAGAAGGTTAACTTAGCCTAATGTCACTCACGTCACAAGGCAGAGCTACCTGCCATCGTGCTAAGAGTTGGCAAAGCAACTTGAAACACAATTAAGTTTATAAAAACATTGCTCACTTCCGTTGTTCATAAATTGATACTTGAAAGTATAAAAGCCTGAGCTTTAGATATAAATAACTAAGATCCCTATGGGAACATTCATAAAGAAATTCTCCATACATATTATGTGTTAGAAAATGTCTTTAATGTTGAGATATATGAAATAGAGTCACTGAATAAACAGAGCAAAAAATGGAGAAAACAGGAAACAAGAAAACATCAGTTTCTGAATATTGGCAGCTTCCATCATTTCCTTTCCTGAGAGAATTATTATCTAAAACATTTTAATAAATGTTGTGGTGATTTTTAAGGTACTATAGCACTTATCAAGTTGCCTAAAACTTTGCTAGTGTACTTTACTCCTTAGGGTTTAATTGACAGTATTGTTAATACGAGGGATAAAAAATCCATTTAGTACTAATGCACTGGGAAAAGACAAATCCCAAGAAAACTGTCTTACTGTGTAGGTAGACAACCTTAGTTTTAACCTTCACCATTTAAAGGAAGAAATATACGTTATTTTTCTAACAAACTGCTTCCAGCACCGTGCTTAAGTGAGAATCCATATCACTATACACACCGCCCCCCCCTACACACACATTTCTATACCTAGTATTTTTCCTTTAGGAATTCCTTGTGAGAAGGAATGGTCTTACACTGCTAAAGACTGAAGTACAAACTCTTTCATTCCTGTAGTCAAGCTTAAAGTTTCCCCCAAAGACAACATATCCGCTACAATATCAGCTTTGCTCCGAGTCACTAAGTCACTGTGGTGCTAAGTAATGGCTTTTGGAAGGCACAATATTTTTGTCCTTTTCCAGAGTTTGCAGTCTCACTTACAGTTATTGAGTCTTGGGAAGTTCAGAGTTTAGCACGAGATTCAAGGAATCAACAAATCGGTCAGCAAGAGTATGGTAATACCCGTAAATTACACAACGTGGTTCAAAGGTCAGGGAAGCCCAGCGTTGCCCTCATGCAGCGTAAGCCTCTCTAGCAGGCAATATCCAGGCAGCATCCCACAGCAATCTGCCATCCCTTTCTTGTGGGACCTGCCCACTCCCTGGAGATTTAACAGCTGTTCCATGGAGATAATTCAATTTTGTCTTTATAGCTCGATTTGCCTACAAGACCATCCTCCACATCCCGAAATGCTGTAAAACTAACAGCTTAAAGCAGACATAAAAAATACATCCCTCTTCTTCTCCAATCCTCTGTCCTGTGTTAATACAGCGCCATATAATAAACAATCAGAAAGTAAATGGCCCATCAAAGTGTGTGTACAATACCCATAATGTGGTTTGTTATATACATAATATAAGAAATATATTGCCCTGATAGTTTCCTGAAAATGATTAATTTTATTCCTTACACTTTAAGAAATATGCTTTCTTTTGAGCTGTCCTTTGTGAGTGTTACATCTTCTCTCCCAGAGGGAAGGAGAGTAGCATGACTGCGAGTTGGCAGTAGTGTCACCCACTTTATTATTCTTAAAATTTTTTTTTTTCATTTAGAAGAACACAGAAATGCTCATGTTACATTACTTTGTCTTCAACAGAAGGGAAGAAAAAAGCAAATGGCTAATAGGAAGAATACGGTTATACAACTGGTTTTGGAGTTAATTGAACATGTCAATTCACTTCTGCGCCTTTGTCTCCAAATAATTGAAATCAAGGGATTAAATGGGCACTGGCCAATAATAAGCCCATGTAATAAGAGTCCCAACCCAATGGCTGAAATTGCTAAACAGTCACAAAATGCCTTTCCACTCATCCTAGAGGGAAGCCTAATGGTTTTCTCAATCCAAGGTTCTTGGAAGCACCAACAGTAATGTAATATTTGAGAGACTGGTTTCCTACGTTCTTAATCTATTCTCTTTGGCTCACTCAACTATAGGATATTGTGAGCTAGTTTCTGAACTTCTGTATTCTCTTATGTAAAATGGGAACAATTATAGTGTCTACTTCAAAGTGTTAGTATGACGATTAAATCTGTTTATAATGTGTTTATCACAGTGCATGGTCGACAGTAAGCATCCAAACCATTGAAGCTATTATTAAGTAAAACATCTACAAATCCATTTAACTGAGGTTGGCATGTAAGCCAATATTTATTTGCCATTTTATGTGGACAATTAATGAAGTCACATACAGTTTCTGAATAATAAAAGTAGATTGGAGATAGCTCTGTTTTTTTTTTTTTCTTTTCCTCAATCTGAGTTTTAGTTTACTACCAAACTACAAATCATGAAGTGAGTTTGGAGTAAATGTATTACAGACTTATCCATCTCCTTCGTTTTAGGAAATGTAACAACAAGCATTACTTTAGATTTGATCAAACAATGAACTTATTTAAAAGAAGGCATTTTAGAACAGTGTTGCCCAGTTGGATACAACAGGTTTATTGATAAGAAACAATAGTGGGCTTTTGTGCAGTTTGTGCAGTTTATTGTATTTTGTTTGCATTTGTGCTGTCACGGAACTCCTTGGAGTGTGGATGGTTATTTCTTGTAGCTCTAAAGTCAAGCTACCACTCACACTCAGAGATATACGTGAGAGATAAGTGTGCACATGAAAGTGCACACGCATTCATTTCTGCATGTGCACACACACACACACACACACACACACACACACACAGTGGCAGAAACCTTTGTCTTGCCTTCCTGTGACCCAGAAGCTCGTGAAAATTGCTTAGAGAAAACTCCCTCCTGTCTAGTGAAGCCTATAATCTCATCAGCTTGTACCCGGGATCATGTTTCATCTCTGTGAATATGCTCTGTGATAAATGATACTTTCCTATGATGGAAGGAATCATTTGAAAAAGGAACTAACATAGCATGTCTTCTCTCTCCACGTCCCTGCTGTCTTCCACGGCCATGTGACCAGTGTGACATTCACAACCCCTGCATCTATGCCACATGCTCCTCATACCCCGGAAAAATCACTTCCACATTATTAGCTTCCTGAGCAGTTGCTCCCTTCCTTTCTTTGGGAAAATTGAAATTAAATAGTTCCAAGGTCATATGAAGAGTAATGTGGTTCAAAACAAAAAGTGAAATAAATTAGCAGTGGAATGGTTATTGTCTTAGTCCATTCAGGCAGCTACAACGAAATACCATAAACTAAGTAGCTTATAAACAGCAGAAATTTATTTCTCACAGTTCTGGAGGCCAGGAAGTCTGAGGTCAGAGTGCCAGGATGGCCAAGTTCTATCGGGCTCACTTCTGGGTTGCAGACCTTAGACTTCTCACTGTGTCCTCATGTGGTGGAAGAGAAAACAAACTCCCCTGGACCTATTTTGTAAAGGCATTAATCCCATGACCTCATGACCTCATCACCTCCTAAAAGGCCTCACTTCCTGACGCCATCACAGTGGAGATCAGATTTCAACATAGGAATTTGGAGGGGGAGGAAGGGTGGACACAAACATTCAGACCATAGCAGTCATCCTCTCTGGTAATTGTTTTGCCTTAAATCAGTGTTATGGCTTTGTTTTTTAAGGTGACCGATTTCATTTGCTTATCCATGAAATTATTAGTTGAAGTTATTAAAGAAAACTTCTATCTCTTCATTTATAAACATGATTTAAACACTAATCAATTCACTATAGTCCATTTAACAGTTTGCTGTGTTAAAATTTGAATTGTTTGGATTTTTAATGCCAAAATAATACTGAGATTACAACCACGAAGCAAAAATAATGTTCTGAAATTAGAAATAGATGATTAGAAATGAAGATTATTGGGTCAAAGGTTACAGATTTTTGATGCAACCCGTATTGTTTAAAGTCTGCACCAAGTCCCAGGCCCACCCACAGGGTCCACAGAAGCCTGCAAACCCTGTCGGCTTCTCCCTACTGCTGCTTCCTACTCATTTGACTATCCAAGTGTTTTAACAGAGTGGGGCTATGTGAAAGTTGAAATCAACTCAGGTATTTTCCTTCTACACAAACTTCCAACTCACGAGCTGAGCATGTTCTTTTTATGCTCTTTGCCCACCAATAATAACAGGAATGATTGCTCCTCCGTCTGAAGATTTCTCCTTTCAGAGAGCTGTCTTACAGCCGGAGCCGCAGACCACGATGCTCATGCAGGCGTGGCAGTCACTGGAGGGGTGGCTGACAGAGCTCTGCAGCTCTGGTCCTGTTAGGTCCTCTGTCCCCGAAACATGTGTGCGCGGCAGGCGGGGAGCGGGGTGTCATATCCACCCTGGATGCGGAACATATTTTATACTCGGGAGGAGGGAGGTCAATGCTGTACAGTCAGTGGCTATGCCATTTACAGACGTCGCCGTCCTCTCCTGGAAAATGCTCCACCATCACATTTTATTCACTTTTATTAGACATCCTTTTTTCCTAGGATCCTGGATGACTTTTACATGAAAGTGAAGAAAAAAAAAAAAAAGTACAAACCTGCGCAGATCGATGAATACCAATGGGGTGTTTCTGAAATGGCCCCGTGTGGTTTGCTTATTGCCAGTGAAACCCCTCCTGGTGTCTCTTGCAATGGAAGAGCTTGGGGACAGAATCCTTGCCTTCGGCGAGAGAAAGGAAGGTGGCAGCAAAAGACGGAGAGTCTAATCCCATTGGTGCCGTGGCTCTCGGCCTCTGCAGTCCCTGTCCCTGGCTGCCGGGCCCTTCCTCCTGGGCTGCAGGCCATGGCCAGGAGTCCTGGATGGGGACTTAGTCCTTCCCCAGAAACTCAGCTCTCTGCTTTCAGTGGCTCCTGTATTCTTTTCGTGTGAATAGAAACGTTTATGCGGGGCTTTCAAAATCGTTATAATTGGCTCTTCCAGTACATAGGTTTGCTTCCCGCTGTTTCTCACCAGTGCAGCTTCCTTGCCAGCCGGCCCAGGCTGCTCACGGTTTCTGGAATTCACTCTGTGCGCACCCTCCTCTCATGCCTTTCCACTCCCTGTTTCTCCCTTACCAGCTGAGCTGCCTTTTTTCTTCTTCGCCTTTCCCTGACCCAGCCCCAAACTAACCATCCTTCTCCAAACTCACCGGTAGGTTCACACCCTGAGCCAGGGCAGTGCCACAACGTTTAACAGGGTCTCATTAATAAAGCAGCGTCCCGGAGCCCTCCGGCGTGCAACCATGAGGCCCTGAGCCGCTCCATGGTGAGGAGGCCCCGGGGAGAATGGAAGACAGGCCGACAAGCCTCGGCTTCGGGGAGCCACGAGCAGGTGGGGACCAATGGCGACATAGCAAATAACGTGGAAGCTTGAAAAATCACAAAACAGAACCGGCCTTGGGGCGCGCTGGAGGGAGGCTGCCGCGCGCCGCCTGCCGGGCGAGCTGCGGCGGGTGGGCGGAGCTTTCCCGGCGCAGCGAGAAAACCGCGGCGCTGCGCGCGCACGAGTCGGAGAGGGCGCCGGGCCGCGGCAGAACGGCTGTGCCGGGTGGCGCTGCAGGTGCCGTGTCTGCGGACCGCCTGGCGCAGTGCGCGCCCCGTTCTCCTCAGAGCCCCGTCGGACTCGGTGCCTCAGCTCTCCTTGCCGTGACTCGGGTGTGTACATCATGGCGCAGCTTAGCACTCGAGTCAGCATCGTCCTCAAAATCTAGTCGCTGGGCATCTGCGGCGTTCACGGCACGTGATCTTTGCCTTGCTCGCAGCACCCACACGCCGGGCACCAGGCCACCGTTTCAGAACTCGGAGGTCAAAGCCGATGCGCGGGCCGTGGCTGTCGCCTCAGACCTTCTCTCTCCGCTCTGGGCCGCCGTTCGGTAGCCACCCCTCCCCTCCCCATCTCACTTGCCTCTGTGGCTTCGCATCCACGTTTTGGTTTCTTCACCACCGTGATTACTGACCACGATTGTCGTTTCCCGTTTGGTTTTGCTGCGTGCTCACTTTCATCACGCCCCTGCCCGTGGGCCCACAGCTGCTCCTGGCTCTGACGGCCCAGACACCGCCCCCTGTTGGCGGGACTCCAACATAGCGCACGAGGGCTAAAAAGGAGAATTTACGAGGCCAGTAGGTAGGTTCAGGAAAGACTTCATGAAAGTGCTGGAATTTGGCCTGGGCTTTGAAGAAAGCGTGTCTCTGAGATCAGTCCAAGGTGGTAGGGAGGCAACCCAAGCCAGGCATGGTATAAGCAAAATCTCAAGGTGGGGCGGGGGGGGACATGGGAAACGATGTGCTTTACCCTCGTTTAGTTCTTTAGGAGATTTATTCGTATCGCCCTAAGTATGTTGCTAAATTTCACAAAAGAAATGCTCTTCTGTGTCACTCGCAGTGCTGCATATGTGACAGATAGTCAGGAAATGTATATGGATGAAGGCTCTGTGTGTTGAGGAAGACTATGATCTTTGAAGGCAGCATGACTAAGTCCCAGCATCACCGCCTAAGAGGTACAGAATCTGGATCAGGTTAACTAAGTGCTCCCTGCTTCGGTGTCCTTCATCTCCGTGATAAAGCTAATAACATCTACTTTGCATAGATAAAGTGACTCCTAGGATGTTATCGGCATTGAATCACTAATACCTAATAATATTATCATAATTATTTTTATTGCCTCGCTCTGCTCACCATTTCTCATCACATGTTCTCCATGAAGACCATAGTCCTATGAGTAATCTCTGCCCTGTTCTGTAAGTGGCCTTTTACAAGTACAACACAAAGGTTTTAGATCAGTGATTATTAACATTCTATGGGCACACACCCCTTTAAGGATATAATGAAAACTATGAACACATTTTATTTCACATAACATTTTTAGGCCTGAAGTCTATCCATGGACAGCAAGCCAAGAACTCCAGGTTAAATTTTAGATAAGGAGAAATATAAAGAGAGAATCAAACTTTGTCCCTGTCTTTATAAATCCCTAATAATCTCCTATAAGTGTTCCTCGTTGAGTCATCAGAACCCTGAATAAGTAGGGACCTGATGCTAGATCTGTCCCATGTAAGGCAGCAGAGCTAGCTTCTCAGAAACTCTGTGCCTTTGTTCACAAGATTTAGAAGAAGTCTCTAGCTGCTGAGGTCCAGTGTGTTTGAAAAGGAAAAGAGATAAATGATAGATAGATAGATAGATAGATAGATAGATAGATAGATACACACACATACAAAATGGTTAGCTAGTAGAAGGAGGTTAACTATTAAAATGGGTAAAAAATGACTCCAAGAGGTTCAGAAATAGTAAGTACAAAAAATCTAGCTTGAGAGAAGGTGGATGGTGAAGAAAAACAACTAGGAAAGCTGCCCCTGCCCACCTCCCAGGCTAAGATTCAGACCTCCTCAAAGAGGTGTGGGTACCAGGGAAATAGGCAGCCTGCAGGTAGCAAAAAGGTTTTCCAGAGAATTTAGGTCTGAGCTGCCTGGAGAAGCTGGCACCGTGCAGAGGGTGAGGCTGGAGCTCACTGTGCAGAATCCCGGGCTCCTCCCTGAGTGACAGCAATGGAGGACAGGGACCTGGAAGTGCCTTCCAGCCTTGGTCACCCTGTAGTGGCCCTCTTGTGCCCCCGACAGACAAGGCCTAACCTTTGGCCAGCTGACAAAAGAGAGATGTTTACAGGGCCCAGCTCCATTATCAAAAGTAGGGCAAAGTCGAGTCGTTCTGGAGCAGAACCTCAGAAATGAATAACGGGCACGAGCACTAATCTCTCATTGTTTTTTAAAAAGATTCAGGTTAAAAACTAGAGGCTCTGAGTATCTAGAAGGGGTTTTGGAAACACAAAGGGAGGCATACATATATTCGTGATTTCCTGTGTCACCTGAGCACAGTCTTAGACAATACTAGCATGTTTCACAAATGTATGAAGTACGAAATCCCAAATATAGGTCTAAGCTCTTGGGATTAGTAAAGTATCAATTCATTTAACTTTGTTATTACATATATGCTCAACAAAAAATAGTGAAACTACAACCACTCTCATTTATGGGCCCACATAATTTATTACATTAGGAAGTATTTTTCACACTCCAAAAGTCTAGAACACCCTCAGGTGGACTTCTGGAAGTACCCAAACAATTTACCTCTCTCTGTGACGGCTTGCAATGTTACAATTCTCAACCAAAAATTTCGTACTCATATTTCACCTAAATATTTTCTTATGCAGCTTACCTTCCTATTTTGAAATTGTTTTATTCCCCTGCCATTTATTTCTACATCTTCTCTGACACTTTATTTCGTTGTTCCACTTGTAAGTCCGCCCACGGGGTCAGCCAGTCTCCCCATGGCTGCCAGTTAGTACTTCAGTGTGTTCCCTGATGCTGTAACAAGCTCCAAAATATGCCCTGTGTCAACCAAGGAAATAGCCCTTTAATAGAAGTTGATATTTTTACCTTGCATCAATGCCATCCAGTAGCTAAATAAACATATTATCTTTAAAAATAATAATGATAATTTAAAAATTAACAGAATCACTGAGTCTATAAGAAAGTAGCTCTGAGATCATGAACAAGACTAAGTGGACATATTTAGCCTCCATAAGCTACATTTGATGTGTCTAATAGAAATTTCATGTCCAAATCGATTTGGGGGTAAGAGCATGTTCTAAAACCCACCATTTGGTTCAGTTATACATGCCACATGGTGGACACCTATAAGCATAGTATGTTTGTGCAGAATACCACAAGAACCACAGCTGAAAATCGAACCCTTATTGTGGAATCTGCAATGCCAGCTTCCCAAGGTGAACAGAAGACTGAGAAGCCCCAGAAGATGCCTCTAGTTTTCTAGGCAGCCTTTGATGACTGTTCTTCATTCCCTGAGAGTGGGACAGGCCATGCTCCATACTGCAACAGAGCAAATACTTTCTCCATAGGTGTCCAGTAAACTAAAAAGCAAATGCATTTTCTCAGATTTTAATCCAGTGTGATGACTGTCAAAGACCAGCAAGGCAATCTAGGTGACATTTTTTCTTTTATGTTTTTACCCACAAAATTGAGCATTTATACCAGAGTTTGTCAATCTATGGCATGTGTGCAAAATTTCTGTCTTGTGATTCAAGTATCTTTGCAGCCCTCATTTGCACCGTAGAAAAGTCTCATAAGGTGCTGGAGACTAGTAGGACTCATGCTTCTCTGGGAGAGCCCCAGAGCCACAACCGTCCCGTTAGCGTAACTGAACAACCAAAATATAAACCAATAAGTATGAAGGTAATATTTCTCATGATTCATGGAAAAAGCTAATGCTTACAGATTATAGGAAATTTAGAAAACATAGAAGGCAGAAAGAAAGGAAAAAAAACATCACCTGCTTGCTCTTCAAAGGCAGCCATCAACACTATGCAAATGTAGATTTTCTAGGCTTCTTTTTAAAATGACTGTTTTTGCATGTAATTCCTTTCTGATTTTTTTAAATATACATTTAATAAAAATGACTCATTAAACATATAGTATGTACCTGATATTCTGTCAATTTTCATATTTACCTATTTTTATCCTCAAAATAACCCTATAACTGTTTGTGGCTACCTTTTGCAGTTGAGAAAAATGAAGCTCAACAATATTAAAATAACTTTCTCAAGATACATAACTACTGAGTGACAGAACCTGGTCTCCATCACTGGCCTTTCTGATGCCAAAATCATGTTTAATTGCTATGATATGCTTTACGCACATTTTATATTCTGCTTTAATCATTGAGTTTCTAAATTGTAAATAAAGTAAAATTACATTGTGAAATTAATGATCGATAAATATTGAGTAAGTGAAAACATTTTTTATAAGAGGAGAAAGGAGCAATTTGAATTCCCAGTAAGGAAGTGAGCACACTATAGGCAAGAGGTACATAATAAACATTTGCTTAAGCTTATGTCATGATGATTATACTAAGAAAAACTCGCAGGGTCTGATGAGCAGTGAAGAAGAATGCCCTCCTATTTAACAGTGGAGCATCTTCTGAAGGGAGGCTGATCTTCTACCTCCTTGGAGGTCTTCCCCTATAATTAAGAGATCTTTAGCACAGTCTGACTCTTAGCTGCCTGGAGATGGAGGGTCAGAAGATGATCTTTGGGTACCTCTTTCCGCTGAGGTTTCTACGTCTCTGTTCAGCAGAGGAGGTGTGGCCTAATTAGAAAGAGCACCGTGCGAGTCAGGAGCTGTGGCTTCCCCATCCAACTGGGTTGCTAGGTAGCTAGTAAAGTTAATTGTGTAAATGTCACAGTTAACTTATTCTTTCTGATTCTCCCTGCAAAAAAATTGAGAGTGTGTTCTCTAGATAATCTCTAAAATACCTTTCAACTCAAGAGATTTTATTAAGGAGAACCATTTAAATCATTCTATCACTGTATCAGTCTACTCTGGCTACCATAACAAAACGCCAGAGACCACTTGGCTTAAGCAACAGAAATTTAATTTCTCATGGCTCTGGAAGCTGGAAGTCCAAGATGAAGGTGTCAGCAGAGTTGATTTCTTCCATGGGCCTCTCTTGGCTTGTAGATGTTCATCTTCTCCCTGTGTTTTCATGTGGCCTTTCCTCTGTTCATGTCTCTTATAAGGACACCAGTCAGACTGGATTAGAGCCCACCCAACAGCCTCATTTTAACTTAATCACCTCCTCAATTACCCTGTCTCCAAGTACAGTCACATTCCGAGGTACTGGAGGACAGGGCTTCAATGTGTGAATTTGGAGGGGATGCAGTTCAGCCCCAAACAAATACTTAGGATCCAGACAGCACGTAACATGCTTGTCTCAGCTGTCTGTAAGATCCTCCCCTTCCCACAGCAAAATAGAAACAGAGGACTTCTGGCCCCATGGAGCAGTCAGGTACCCAGATCTTTTAATCCTCTGCTTGACTATTCTAACTCCATTTCTTCCGTTCTGAGGGTCCCAATAAGCTGTCGAACTTGAGGTATTGTATCTGCACATCAGGCCGCAGAAGAAAGGAAGAAGTGAAGGCAAAAGGGATGTTCCTCTCAGCTCAGTCCGCCCCATTAAGGAGCCTTCCAGCAAGTGCCATCCAGTGCTTCTGCCATGCCACGCCTCATGGCCGGACTAAGTCACCTGACCGTGTCTGCAAGGGAAGTGGGGGAATGTCGTCATCCAATTGGGCACACTGTGTCCTCAAATAAATCAGCATTCCATGACCATGAAAGGCAAGGAGCATGAATTTTTAGTAGGTAACTAGAGATCTTTGCCACATCTCTTTGAATGATAAAGGTCAGTATGTGGGAGTTCTCATGCAAGAACTTCTATATCAGTATCAAAGCTGGAAAGCCCGGTTCTGCATCACCGTGATAGTGGTGCGCTGCCCTTGTCCTGTCCAGGATGGCAGCCACTAGCCATGTGGCTATCAGCATTTAAAGTATTTCTAGTGTAAATCCAGATGTGTTTTAAGGGTAAAATGTGTATTAGATTTTGAAGATTAATATAAAAAAAACTAAAATAATTTTACCCAATAGTTATTATATTATTATGCAATAATTTTTGTACTATTAATAATTTCATGCTTAACTAATATATTTATGTGTCGAGTTAAATAACCCTATATTAAAATTTAAATTAAGTTACTCTTCTTTTTTACCTTTTTAGAATATGACCACCAGAAATTTTGAATTACATGCATGGCATACATGGTATTTCTATTAAATGGTATTGATTTAGGCTATCATCCCACATATAAGTATTCCGATAGCAGATTCTCTTTCATTTATATTGTCATTTTAAAATATTTAATTAGCAAATTCCGATCTTTACCCAAGAACCAAAAAGCTCACATTATGTTTTCAGAGCTAAGAATTTTTATTCCTTGTTAAAGTGAATTTAGTCTAAGAAAGTACCTATATGTAAAGTAGGAAGTTGTTTTGTTTGTGGGCCGAGAAAAGCAGCTTGGTGAAGAAAGGAAAAGGTTAACACACACACACACACACACACACACACACACACACACACACACACCCTACCTTCCTTTACCCTCATGTGTAGGAGGGTTCTCCACGGAGAAGACACTAGGACTCATGAGGAATTTACTAAGAGAATGGGCCCACGTGATTAGTGGGGGCTGAGAGGCCCCACAATTGGCTGTGTGCCAGCTGGACACTCTGGGATGCCTGCACGTGTCTCATCCTGAGTCTGAGGCCTTGAGAAAGAACCAGGAAGCTGATAGTGTCACTCTCAGAACAAGGCCAATGGCCTGAGAACCCAAGGTGGGGAGGGAGAGAGCACTGTCTGAGTCCTGGGGTCCAAAGGCCAAGGAGGCTGGAGTTGCCATCTAAAGTCAGGAGAGGAGAAGTGTATCCCAGCTTCTACAGACACACTGACATGCTCACCTTTTCTCTGTTTCTGTTGCCCCCACTCCGGGCCCCCAGGAGATTGGATGATGCCTACTCATACTGAGGCCAAATCTTCCTCACCTAGTTCACTTAGACTCATTATGCTAATCTCCTCTGGAAACACACTCACAGACACCCCCAAAAATAATGCTTCGCCAGGTTTCTTAACATTCCTTAATCCAGTCAAGTTGACTCCTAAAATTAACCATCACACTTTGCCACTATAGTGATTTCTTACTGTTGCCTGCTTGAGTAGAATAGACACATCACTAAAGATCGCCATAGAAAGGAAAAGCAATTCTGAGATTATTTAAGGGCAGAAATCATTTGAAAAGTAGTAGTCATTGGGTGTCACACCTGGCTGCTTTTATCTCTACCTGGATCAACTGCTATTATTTCTTTCTGTCAGTAATCTACACTAATTCCCTAACAGCAATTACTAATCTTGAATACTTTTGTTATGAAAGCCTTCAGATGAATTCAGGTATATGAAACTGTTTAACTAAAACTCTTATTATAAAAGTTGTACCTTTTCATTTTAAGTATGTTAGAAATAGAGAACATTTTAACTATGGAAATAAAAATCACCATAATTCCACTACCCAAAAAGGGCCATTATTTAGCAAATTAGTTACTATTGTCTACCTACCTATTTGTATAGGTATATTTTACCTGCTTCACATCTGCAAATTTGTATTCTGTTCATTTAATTTAATATTAGATTGTAAGCAATTTTCATGCTTACCATAAACATTGCTACTAGTAGTGGCAAAATTGTATGTCATATGAATATACCATAATTTACTTAGCTACTCCCATAATTTCAGACCCAGTTTTGTATTATTATAAGTAATGGTGCTCAGTGTATAAATCTTAGTTCAATTTCAGATTGTTTCCTGAGGACAGATTTCTAGCAGTGAAAGTAGAGTGTCAGAAAAGATTATTAATATATTTGAGCTTTTCAATTCATGTTTCCAATGCACAATATTTTCTAACAGAAATTAAAGAATGTTCAGGATAGAGTTGCAGTTTTATCTTCCAATTTAAAACTAAGAGGTTTTCAGTTTAATCACGGGTCTATTTTCATCCTTTGCCCCACCTCTCAAGGTCCTCCTCTGAGGTTTGTCTTTAAGTGAAATGCACCACTATTTGTGAAAGCCAAAAACTTTCAAAAATGAGTTGGGGTTTCATCTTCAGTACACAGAGAGCAAGCACAAAATACAGGGCCAGAAACAAAGACACCGAAAGGCAGGGGTTCAAACGGAGTCCAAAGCCAATGAGCTGATACTGGGAACTAGTAGGTTTGGGAGGGCAAAAAGGAAAGAAAGTCGAGGGAAAATCCCTGGGGCTAAAGGCAGTATGTGGCTGTCAGTCTCCTGGTTCCTGCAGGCAGGTGGCTGCTGGGAGGCCAGAGAAGAGGGCCATGGGGGACCATCTTCCAACCTGCCCGTGCACCGGGGCAATTAGCAGGACCTTCTCTCCAACACAAAAGATGCTTCTTTCTGGAATGTCCCACAAATGAAACGCCAAGGAGTGTGATATCTTGAAGACCTCCTTTTTCAGAAACAAAATGTTGCCTGTCTGTATAAATGCCAAATGTCTAGTCTTCCGTAAATTGCTAAAAAGCACCAAAGCCTCTTCCCAGTGTTTGTCCTCCCTGTTTTCTCTCTCTCCACCCAAATCCTGTTCCCAACTCTACTCCTTCCTATTTGTCCTGCAAAGCTCAAACCAAAACACACTTCATGAAGACGGTTACAATGCTTTGTTACATGCTCTCCCGCCACTCACATGTCTCGCTCATGGCACTTGATCAAAGCTGTGGTGACATATTCCATGACCCTCATCCCATGGCTATGCAAGTTCCAAGTGGGCAAGGTCTGAGCTGCCACCTCCTAAGTTGCGTCTTTAGCCATGAGGATAGAGCCCAGCCCTTATGAACTGCTTAATAGATACCTGCTGAATAAATAAATGAAAAAACAAAGGAGCCTATCTTCCCCTAAACATGAAAATGATCCTTAATTTGATTCTGTCCTCTCCCTGAGTCTGTGAATCAGGAAGATAGCTTTAGCTCACAGGGCAGTCTCTTCCCTACATTTGCTGATAGCATGCCAGTCAGTCCTGGTAGTTTTCAGACAAATCAAATTAGAAATGGTTGTACTCATTTGGAAAATCAAGAACTGGCTTTGAAATCTTTCCCCACAAATTAGATTGAATCAAGATCATTTTCCCCAGCTTATAAATGCTTGATTGGCTTTGTTTGATGCCTCGTGATTGAAGCTGAGCCTTGCACTGCTAGCTTTATTTTTTACTCACCAGGGTGTTGTGATGTCTGGATGATGATTAAAAACAAAACAAACACCCACAATGAAAATGCTTGTAAATAAGAGCTCAGCACAGTAATATAACCCTTGGAAGTGGTGCATTTAAGAAACTCTGAAACCAGTCAAGGTAAGCAGAGCTTCGAGCTGGGTCTGTTTTATGCTCCCAGGGTCTTAAAAATTGGTTTTCTGGCATGGCAGGACAGCCACACTTGACTTATTCTTTCCTTTCAGAGCTTAATGAAGGGATGTGTCAGGACTTTGCCATGACTACAGTTGAGGACCCCCTGTGGGAGTAGCTGTGCACCACCCACCTCCCTTCCCCCCATGCAGGCCCTGCCTTTAGCTTCTGCCTTAGTCACAGGCTGGACTCAGACACATCCGACCTGTGGTCATGGTCTATTCCCAGCCCACCCTGAGCTACTGTCACTGGTCTTTTTTAACAGACAAAGCGTGGTCTATTATTTCTGTCTTATTCTTTCCAGGTGACTAGAGCCCAGACCGGTGTCTTACTGTTGAGCTGATAGCAGCATTTGGAGGGTGCAATGAAGGCCCGGGGGAAGAGTCAGGGAGTGGCGGCAAACAGCCCGACGAGGGATTGAGGATGCGCTAGAGACTGTGGGCCCTGCATGCTCGTCCCATGCCTTTCAGTTATAGCTTCTTTATTTTCAGATGATCAAGCAGAGTAGCCGATACCTTTCTGGAGTCTTCCACAAACCAGCTGAATAGCTGAGTCACTAATAGCAGGTAGCAGTAGGCATTGTTGGGCTGGGAAATGCGTCCAGAAGGAATGTGCTTGAAAACCTAACATAACTGGCCATTGTTTGACTGGAGGAAACCTGCCCGCAGATGAGAAATCCAGGCAAGCGATTTCCAGTGATGCCTCGCTGTAGCCATCACTTGTGGTCTACGTAGTCCACACGAGGTTAGCAAATAAGTAAAAATCTTGAAAGAGGGTGGGTTCCTGGCACAGGGATAAGGCAAAGCCAGCACCTAAGTGGGAAATTCAGGCAAAGTTATCTTTTGCTGCTAAGGTCTAGAGTTTAAATGACTGAAGGATTACGAATAATCATAAAATTGTAACATGGGTACAGATGAAGCTTGTTAAGAACGTCTGTCTCCTCAGTTCTGCTAGCTCCTTGTTCTCGCTCGGTAAATTGTGGCGTTTAGGCCATGTCCTGAGACCTGGCTAAGACATCCAGTCGCCGATGAACAGGTGATGGAGTCTGAGCTTAGGAGTGTTTGACAACATGGAGGACCGTCAGCTCCTGTTCAATACACTCCAGTCTGTCCCATCTATCGCCCACCCACGTCCCCGCCACCGTGCTGTTTCCATCGTTGGGTCTGTCAGCACAGCAGCATCTTCTGAAGTTGGTCCCTCTTTATGACAGATACGTGCCAATTCGTTTGATTGGTTCTGTGGTCACAGGACAAAGACCTAACCGGTCTGAGTTTTCTCTGTCAGAAGTGTCAGGAAGGAAAGACCCTGCCATGATGCTCCCCCATCACCAGGAAGGGATTGCGGTAACTGCGCTGTTACTGTGATATCTCCTTTGTGATGAGCCCTGTGCCACAGAGGGAAAGCTTCTAGGTGGACAGGTTTTACTGGATTTCAGTCAGCGTTTGACACACTTCAGATGTGGTGGCAGGATGGCCTGAATGTGCGTGGATGGAAGATGCTGCTGAGAACCTGTTCTCTCTCTCTCTCTCTCTCATTGTTTTCTCCTGCTTTTCATTGCACAGCCCCAGGAGCAGCACCCAGCTAAGCAGCTGTGTATACTTTCTTCCATTTTATCATCTCTAGGAAAGTCAGCTACCCTATTGCTCATACGGTTCAGCATTACTCCAGCATTCTCTGTGCAAGGTATTCTAGAGCACATTTCCTGGGGAGAGGGGCGGGAGGAAGGAGGAAGATAATCAGTCAATTGGTCGTCATCCCCTGGCAAATGTGTTTACAAACTCTGAGCATCTTATTTTATATATGTATGTATATAGCCATATGATCTTCTGCTTACTTAAAAAAAAAAAACATTATTTCTATGGTGATTTTTTCTCTCTTCCCCACAGTGAGACAGGAATTGTTAGGGAAGAAGCTTAGGTTTCCTTCTTTATTCCCTGGATTATTAAAAAAAATAAGTCTTCTAGAATATAAATACTCGATTACAGTCTTAATGCCGACAGTGGAATGACACAGATTGTGACTGACCCTCCCCTCCAGTGAACAGATGGATGAAAAGCAAGTGGCCCTTCAGCCTGGGATACCCAAGAATGGGGTAACCAGTGGAAATCTGGGAGCCGTCCAGTTTAGTAACCTCTGGTTACAGAAAAGGAAACTAAGGCTGTGGACGTGACTTGCCTCTGATCACTTGGCAAAGTGTCAGACCTGGGAGAAAAGGAAACAACGGGGCCAGGAACGGTGTGCATGGTGACGTTTGGGCTTCAGCCATCCCTCTACCATTGTTCTCACAACCACGGCAGCAGAGAGAATCAGAGAGAAGACAGGGTTCTCCCAGTAAATATTTAGGACGAGAATCTAGTTCTGCCTAAATTTAACACTCTCGCTTCCTTTTCAGAATTCAAAGCAAGATGCTCTATACCCAATTATAAATGGACTATTATGTAAAGCTTAGGCAATTGACAAAAAATAGCTAATTATTATAAGGTAGTGAAGGAAATGTGGTAAATTTCTGCAGGTAGCACATGCCATTGAAAGCCAGTGGAGAAGGCAGCCTCTGAGGGGGTGTGGTGTCGGGAAGGCCTCAGCCCTGGGGCAGGAGGGAGGAGGCGTGAGGGGGAGAAGAGGACTGAAGAGGCCGCACCTGGTGGAGGGAGGAAGGCAACTTGATGGGAAGTGTGAGCTCGAGAGCTTCCATTTGCTGTCAGTGTGCTTACACACTCCAGTGGGGTGGTGCTGGTGACAGGGGACACTACCAAGGCAGGCCTATCAGCAGTCCGAGGCCATCTGTGCTTTCCTGTTACACATCCCTTGTGCAAGTGACTCTCCCACCCCTTCGCCCACCTCCTATCAATTGTACTAACGCCTGCAAATTTCTCATTCTCCCACGTTGTTTTTGTGTTAGTTAGGGTTCTCCAGAGAAACAGAAGCAGGATGTGTGTGTGTGTGTGTGTGTGTGTGTGTGTGTGTGTGTGTTTATGTATGAGAGAAAGAGAAAGTTGAAAGAAATCGAGACTTTTTATAAGAAAATTGCTCACTGGATTACAGAGGCTGGGAAGTCTGGATCTGAGGTGGTCCTGCCTCTGAGGGACTGAGAAGCAGGGTTGCCGATGGTGGGAACCCCAGTCTGAGGGAAGATGAGAACAGGTGTCCCAACCCAAGCAGGCAGGCAGGAAACAGAGAAGCATGAATCCCTCCTTCCTCTGCCTCTTGTTCTAGATAGGTCGGACGGTGGCCCGTGGCCCCCACACTGGGGAGGGTAATACTCAGTCCACTGATTCGAATGCTAATGTCATCTGGAAACATTCTCACAGAAATACCCAGAAATAATTCCCAGTCTGGACACCCTGTAGCCAGTCAGGTTGACACACAATTAACCCTTCTAGACTTTTAGACTGAGCCCTCAACAAGCCCTGACTGTTCTTGCCTACGTCACTAGAGTAGCTGCCCCAAGGGTTGCCCATGGCCACTCTTTGCACACAATACACCCCTTCTACCCTAACTACAGTCCCCAGAGGACATTCTAAGGCCCAAATATGACTGTACACCCCAGTTTCTGTATCAGCTCCCTCTTCACCCCTTCCCGTTCCCATCCTTCCGTAGGATAATATTCCAGGACCTCAGCATGGTCTAAAGGCCTATGTGCCCGGGCCCTGCCTGTCCTTTCCACTCACCTTGCCTGCTGTTACGCTGGCTGTGGGGCTGCAGCCACCTGACCACGTCCTTGAACGTGCCCCTCGCCTTTCTGCCCCCACCCTGTGCAAACGCCTCCACTCTCTGCTGGATGACACTTGTCTTTACTCTCCAATTAATGACTCCTGCTCTTCTGTAAGATCTCAAATTTCAATGTCACCTTCCTAAGGACAGCTTTTGTAATCCTCCAGAGCAGGATAGATGTCCCCTGTGCATGAGCCCAGCCACTGCCCCTGCGTGGCAATTGTTGAACGGGGCTTTCTCTGCCCTCTGGAGGGAATGCCACCTGGGGGAGGATGAATTAGTGAAAACCATTTCTTCTTTCACTGACAGGAATTTGGTGGTTGTGTTCCAAGGGCCTGGGTGTCCTTAGGAGGCCACCAGGCTTCATAGGCCAGGGAAAGGGCAGTGCCTGCTTTTGTTATTTGTGGTACTAAATAAAGTATTTTCACATAGATGTGGACAGTCTCTCAAATGACCTGTAAACAGGTCTTTAGGGTTTCAAAATTCTGTGCTCCATTGGTAGAAATCAAACTCTTTTTTTTTTCTCCTGAGAAAAGAGGTGTAATGGAAGCTTCTGTATTTTGAGGGCTGAAAAGAAAAAAACTGGTGGGTTTGCAGAGAAGTAATGAAAAAAATTATTGATGACAATTATTAAAGAAAGTAAGAAGGACTACTACAGTGGGGTTTTGTAGTAGGGGTGAGAGATTGAGCTCATCTGTGAATGCAAAGAAAAGTGGGGCTTTATAGCCAAGAAGTAGGGTGGGGGTCAGGGGTGGAAAATTACTTAGAAGTAGAGTACTTCTTTGCTAAACTAGTCCAAGAGGATTTTTGCTGAAGACAGGCCCTCATCATCGTGATACGTTAAAGGAGGTCAGAACAAGGGTGGGGGATTTTTGCTGTACTGATTTAGCAGAATTCTTGCTAAAACTGAAATAAGTGGGCCAAGGACAGAGCCCAGCATCAGGCCCTGTCAGAAGGAGGGCTCAGAGGAGTCTGACTAGAGTTAAGTCTGGGAGACAGTCTTTGTCAGAAGAAAAGTAGACATGGTTCGGTGGTCCCCAAGGGACAAATGGCTTCTCTGTCTTTGGCCCAGCACTTCCAGGCATCTTGCTTGTTGGAGGAAGACGAGTGTGGATGAGGACGAAAGTACAGGGCACTAAGAATTGCCATCCTTGGAACAGGGGGTGCTCCCCGCCCAGCTTGGGGGCTCCAGTGGTCTGAGGCTGTTGCTGCCCTGGGGAGGCTGCATTGTAGCCTTAATTGCGGCCTCAGACAGATGGTGGAGGCCACCGTCCTACCAGAGCTCTGTGGGTGCGGCCAGAAAAGACACATCAAACATTAAGGATTTAGCTCCTTCAATGTAGAGTGACTTCCTCTTTGGATGGTGAAAGACCTTCTGGGTCTTACAAGATACGGCAAGGACCAAAGAACCCGTGGCAGTTCGGTGACTTCCTGTCTATCTCGCTCTGAGGCCAAGACCAGTTCCTCTACCTTGAAGATGTGATCCCAGTGCATTCTCCCTTGCCAGGGCACTCTTTATACCGATTGCTGTCGTAATGTAAATTTAATGACTATAGAATGCAAAGGATCAGGGTCACATTTACTGTATAATTTATAAATCCCTGTGCTTAACACATTGTTTTGAAATGCTTGAGAAATCTTGAATAAATGTTGAAATCTTGAATGAATTAAATGATGGAGAGGTTCTGAGGAATGGAGCTTCCTCCCTGGGGGTGAGAGGGATGAAATTGGAAGAAATAGATGAAGGAGGTATATAGGGTAAAATATGATCTGATGACCATTTGACATGTCTCTTTTGACACAATTCTAAAGTAAATTGTCTTCTTGCGTGCCGTTCCTAAACGATCGGTGAGGACTCCCTCAAATGCTGTCTTACAATTCCAGAGTCCCAAATGACACTACTGAAAAGGACCAGGTAGTCCATGTTGACTTCAAAAGTAGCATTTTACGGGTAGCTCATTTCTTCTTCTTTTTCCCCACTTTGGTGGAGGGGGTGGGTACTGATGGTCCTCAGCCCTGGGCGGCATTTCTGCCCGCAGGAGCACAGCTGAGACGGGACTGCAGCAGAAGCAGCCCCTGCGGCTGTGTGGGGCAGAGCTGAGCTGCAAACACACACAAGCGCCTGGAGAGCTGGGTCCAATTCGGTGTAGAAGGAATTTCTCATCCGCTCACATCTCTTTTTTCCTGCTTGTCCTGAGAGTCACCATTGGCGAACACAGCAGGGCAGGCTCTAGAGAAGTTTCAGGTAGCTGGGGCTGCATGGAGGCAGGGACAATGGAGGAAATGTGAAGGGAATGAGGACAGGGAGAGCGGAGCCTGGCCCACAGGGGACCAGGACAGGGAACATACCCCAGGGCGTTTCAGAGCTTTGCTGCTCCCTACTGAGCAAGGTGCTGATGACCGCACCACGTAAGACCTGACTTTAACCAGTGAGAGTCCTCGAACGCATTTATTAAAGTCCTTGCTCCAGGGTCCAGCCCAGGGACTCCATAGATTCTGAGCTCGCCTTCTTAGCTGTCAAGTAGTTGGGCCCATTGAACAGTGGAGCAGAGGGAGGCTGAGGACAGGCAGCCAGCCTGATCATGTAAGTCCTCCCGCTGTCCTGAGTCCAACCGTCCCGGGCTGTGCTCCAGAGAGCACTCTGAAGAGGGGTGCGTGCAGCTAAACTTTGGGTTTAAAATCCATAAAGGGGAGCGGGTATTTTTTACACCCTCCTCTGCTTTTGTCTTTGTCTTGGTAACTGACTCCAATCGTCTCCTCTTTATACAACCTCAAACTTCGGGTATGGTTGTGCTCTAGCAAATTTATTATCACAGGAGATGATAACAAATTAAAAGAAAAGAGGAAGAAAAGTTATTACAATCTCTTAACTTCTTTGTAGAGCTTTTGTGATTTGGCTTCTTCCAAAAGACGACCCTGCCACAATTAGTTAGCCATCAGTGGGGATATTTTAATTCTTGAAAGGAAATTTACCAGAAATCCAAAAATGCAAGTTAAAACAACAATGAGATACCATGAGCAAGTTGGTAGATTTTAAAAAATAGTGGCACTCAGAGCAGGGAAGAGAGGTGTCAGAGATAGTGGCTGAAAGCAAAAGCTTCCAAGTCAGACAAATGTGGTTTTGTCACTGCTAACGAGGAATATGGCTTTTGTCAAGTTATTTATTCTCTTTAAGCCCAGTTTGTGCATGCTTTCGTGAAAGTTGATCATACAAATTGGGTCATTCTTGTCACACCCAGCTGAAACAGAGTTGAGAAGCCAGGGGGAAAAAAGCAGTCAAGGTAGAAAACGTTGCTCCATGAATGTAATTCTCTGAGAGCCTGACTGCAGAACCTGCCTATTGTAACCAGAAACCAGCTTTATCTGTAGCTTCTGAGACAGCTTGCCACAACTCTAGGACTAATTTTGCCCAACACCAATATAGCTCACCAGTCAGAACTTGCCAGGTGTCCAAACCCTTCCTCGTGCCCATGGACTTTCTCAAAGAGCAGTATGTATGTAACATTTCTCCTCTTTTATAAAACCTCTAGCCTTCTCTTCATTCGTCAGACATACCGAAGGCCACCTGCTCTGCGTGTATGCCCTGAACCACAATTCTTCCCAAATAAAATATTAAAATTTAGAGATTCATCTCTACATTTTTATTTTAACACTTTAAATGATGAAAATAATACATTATGGCAATGTTGTGAAGAATTCACAAGATATGCATGTAAATGCTTAGCCTACCACCTGGCATGGTGGGGCAGTGTAAACGGTGGGCAATTTCTTGGTGGAGATCAAAGGCGTGACCCTTTGACACTTTAATTAACTTGTGGGGAAGCTAGCCTAAAGGGAAGAAAACATCTAAACAACTACAACAAATGATGCATGCAAAAATATGGCCATAGCTGAGTGATTGATGAGTGAATCATTAGAAATGTACTCTTGGTAGAAGTTTGTTTGGGGACTGTTAATTGTTTTCAGAAATTCAAGACTGTCACAAACAAACATGATCGGGACTAAAGATGTTTTTCTTGGTTTAAGAGGTTTTTGGAGTTGAACCATTCACCTGCCCTGGGACTGAGAACTGTGCTATGTATCTACCATCTCTGCCACCTGGCCACCTCCAAGGAAAGTTGCATTCAGGCAGCCATTGGAGCTCCGTGTTCCTCTTGCAAAATCCCTGCCGTTTTTTGCATGAGTGGCCCTGGCTGCTGAGGCAGCTTGGAAAGGCTGAGCCACAAAGGGGCTTGACAGGAAACATTTACAGGGAACCTGGTTATGTCTGTGGCTATTTGGATGAACTTACCTGTGTAAGCTCACTGTATTGTGGTGGAGATTAGTGTTTGGAACCTACAGAAAACAAAGGGTAGGGGTGGACATAGGATTCAGTTGGGTGTGGAGCTTGCAATATAAACTCTAAGTGGCTTTCCTGATAGAACACCTCTTTGCAGCCTGTGCGGTATTCCAGGCTTTCTCCTTATTCATATGTTAGAAGTGACCCCAGCACAGGGCTCAGTTGGGCACATATAAGCATTTCTTAATTTCCCATAACTTCCTGACATAGAAGCTTACTCTAGTCATTCTCAAATAATCTTGGCCTGTTTTCCCCTCACTTGTGCACAGAATAATCTTCCTGTCCTTCTTCTATACACACTCACCATTCCTCAAGTCTGTCCTCTCATCTACCCCCATGTCACTAAAAATACTCTAATTAAATTAAAAATATGGTCCATGTCCCTTTGCTGTAACTAAGTTTGAATGGAGACCATTCAACAAGCATGACAGGGTTCTCAAACTCTGCCTCCACTCACCTGTCTAGCGTCACCTGCTTCATGCTCCCTGGCCCTACCTCCTTAGAGATGACAAGTTCCCTGGACTTCCTCAGGGATGCCGCTTTGCTAATTTCTCCAAGCCTTTGCTCACACGGTGCCTTGTGCTGAAAATGGTAGCCAAGGCACACCCCTCCTCTCCTTCCCCACTTCTTCCCTTCTATAACCTTTGCTTGTTCAGTTATTTCTTCTGCCGGCTCCCATGGGAGCTGATACCTCTCTGTCAGCACATTCCACATCGTAACAAAGTTCTTCCATGTGTATTTCTTCAAAAGTTATCCTGGAGCTTGGTACATAGTCCACTTGCCATAGATACTTATTCAATGAGTGAACGTAATTAATTACTTTTACTTTTCCTAGAAAATGTGAATGCCTCCATTCCCTCCCCTTCCGGGAGTCTCAGACAGCCCTCTTTGCAGATAGCAACATGCTCCCTGACACGGGAATGGGAAACACTTTGGGAGTGTGTCTGAGCAAAGCTGACATACTTTTTCTCCTTTAAGATCTTGCAGCTGAATGTGGAATGATCCTGAAATTAAGGTCAGCTCCAGGTGCTTGTTTATATCAGCTGTCAGATTGCAGAATAAAAAATGGCTTTTATATGTTTGATTTTTATTGTTTTCCAGGGCAATGTCACTTTTTCCTGCTCCGAACCACAAATTGTGCCCATCACATTTGTCAACTCTGGCGGCAGTTATTTGCTGCTGCCTGGCACCCCCCAAATTGATGGGCTCTCAGTGAGTTTCCAGTTTCGAACATGGAACAAGGATGGTCTGCTTCTGTCCACAGAGCTGTCTGAGGGCTCGGGGACCCTGCTGCTGAGCCTGGAGGGCGGAATCCTGAGACTCGTGATTGGGAAAATGACAGAACGCCTGGCCGAAATCCTCACAGGTACCGTCTGCTGACGCTCTCTAGGTCGGTTTCTGTTCGGTGGAGTCGGCAAAGGTTAAGGTTCTGACCCAAACACACAGAATCCAAGTCCCAGGAAAGTGTTTTGTCCCAGTGTTCACAAATTTACTCCATGTCTGAAAAGGCAGCATTTTTTCTTATTAGGAAAAAAAGCAGTGAATTCAGAATTGGCAGAGTAAACTTTGGCAAGTCCCTTAATTTCCTTTTCTCCAAGCGGTCTCATTGGAGAGGTGGAATAAGCATCCCCGTCTAGCAGTGTTTAGTGTGATGCAGACCATCTGCAGCCCTCTCATAGGTCCTCTGCAGACACGGCGTATAGTGTACGGCATCTTCACCATGCGCACTCAAGGAAGCTATTATTTTCTACTTTTTAGATGAGGAAATGGAGAGTCATAGAAATAACTGCCCAAGACCCATGTTCCTAGTGATAGGGCTATAATTTCATCTGGAATTTGACTTCCAAGCCTGTATTTTCCTCTTAAACCACGTGACCATTGCATTTTTTATAGCCCCAAAATTGTATTTCAAGTACAAATTAGTGAGTTTTAAAAATCATTTTTTCAAAAAAAATATATTCTTAGGATATTAAGTATTAGCACATATGGCACTGAGCATGACAAGCCTTTTAAATGGTCCTCAAACGGCTGAAGTTAGGGAAGCCGTAGTTTCACTGCGATGTGGTCTATGGATCCTAAGGTACAGCAGTGTGAGGCAGGTCAGTGAACAAGTCATGTTTGCAGTTCTTCACCTCTTGCAGCTGCTGTTACTTCAACATGAAACAGCAAAACCTTCTTCCTCCTTCTCCATCTGTTATCGTATTACTGTCTGTTGTTCCTTCAAGAAGCAGTGTGTTTACTTAGTTGACAAATCCTCACTGAGGTCAGACCACAAAGCAGGCATTCATTGGCCTAGGGGCTGAGGTATGCTGATAGTTCAACACATCCTGTGGGAAATTTCCCAGAATAAGTAGTCTAATCAAACCCCCCTCCACTGTGCACCCTGGGCCAGCATGCATTGTGGAATACACTACAGTGCATTTTTCTTTAATTCAGATGGTTTTCTTCCCCCACTGGACTGTGAGTCTTGTTATCCAAATAAATCAGAGAAAACTGAATTAACTAGTAAAGTATATGACTTGTCTGACTTTTTTTTGTTTTATCTGTCTGACTAGTCAAGGTCTAGTCAGAACATGAGAGAGACTCGAATGTCCACGAGCGAACAAAAAGGCCCACTGAACCCCCGAGAATACTAGAAGGGCCTAGGTCTGGGAATCAGATAGGCAGATTTGAAAGTGTCTTTTCTCCTTCCTGTTCCATGGCCCTGAATAAACGTCTTAATTTTGTCTCATGTAAACTGTAGCGTAGGCATAATCTACAGCTGCATAACAAATTACACCAAATTTAGTGATTGAAAACAGCGTTTGTTAAGTCTCAGTTTCTTCGGGTCAGGAATCCAAAGGCAACTTGGCTGGGTGATCGTGGCTCGAGATGTCTTCCAAGGCTACACTCCAATTGCTGCCTGGGGCTGCAGCCGTTTTGAGGCTCGATGGGGGCCAGGTCTGCTCGCAGGCTCACTGATGTGCTGTGGGCAGGTCTCAGAAGATCCATTTGCAAATGTAAGGAAGTGTCAAATTTTCCCATGAAAGTTTGATACTTTGAGTCCGTAAAACAAACTGATAACAAGAAAAAAGGCTTACAAATTTTATCACATGCACGCATGTGCACGGAAGTCATACAAAATATAAAAACTGAAAGAAATGTCCAGATGGTTGATGCTTTCATACCATCTTGAGGTTACAGAAAGAATGGGAGCTCAATGCACGGCCAAAAATAAGTTGTGGTGATAAATCAGGTTACACTGGCAAGGTGGGTGGTGGGAGGGGGAGAAGGAGAGGCCTGGCTAGCAAAGGTGGTCTTGCTGGGTAGCTGAAACCTCACAGGTAGCGGCCCTAAAGAGAATAGGTGGTAAATGCTTCCTTCGGCCCTTAAACGTGTCGGTCTCAGTTAATCTTCCTCGGCTAATCTTCCCTAGATCTGAAAGTGGGAAGCCTTAGAGAAAGCCTGGCTGCATCAGTGCAGGTTTTCTCTACAGATGCAAATTTCCCCTGTGACAGGCAGCTTTGCAGGGCTGCTTGCTGGCTCTCTGAACAGCCATCCCAAAATATGCCAAAGAAGTATATTTTGAAGTGAAATATTTTAGTTTCCTCCTCAAGCTTACCCTTAGGAGCTTCTCCGGCAGGCTGCCAGGAGAGAGTAAGAGAAAACACCCGAGATAGAAAGCACACACTTTCATAATCTGATATTAGGGATTATTTTAGAGGTTGCTTGTCACATGACATTCAAAATAAATAATTTTTTCTTTGCAAGACTGTGATGGCAATTAAATGAGATAATATGCCTTAAATACTTAGCAGAGCGTTGAGAAGCTACTTAACAAATTTCTTTTTCTTCCATACTGACTCAAGACCTATAGCTACGAGGAGCCTCAGTCCATAGAGTCATAAAAGTTAGGGATGAATTTGTGCAGTCAGAGGACTTTTATAAAATTTATTAGATTTCCAGTAATGGTGGTGAGTTAATCAGTTAGAATTACAATATTTTCATTCTCAGAGTTATAAAAGTTAAACCTCGATACTCCTTATTTGAAGAAGAAAAATGTGAGCTGGCGCTGGGCTGTTTCTCTTAAATTGGTGAGGTGTTTCTGAGTACAGACTCTAGTAGGCCTCTGGTCAAAAATGCAGTTTCAATATAGTGCAGGCCCCAGAGGCACTTGGTTCTAAAGAATCCAGGTGCTGCCTGTATTATTAAGCACATGCCAGTCCATTAAAACGCATTTATAACTGAGAGAGAGAGAGAGAGAGGCTGGTGAAAGCTGCCGCCTTACCCAGCTATGGAGAGGAAAAAAAACCATCGGTTATTTCAGACTTCTCTCTCAAACACTGAAACAAGTAAGGAACAAGGAAGCTTTAAAAATGTGCATCCTGCATTCCTGAAGTTTGTCTTAGAAAACTCCTGCATAATTCTCTTCCTAAGGAGAATTTCCTGCATTTAAAAAAAATTTGAACTTCCTTAATTTTTCTTGGAAATGGATCAAGATTTTTTATTTTCTGGTTATTTTCCTGCTTGGGGAGAGGAGTAACAAACACATAATCAAACAAAAATAACTTTCCCCTTTGTTACTTTTCTGAGGAAACTTGTTTCAAAGTACTTGAGATTATATTGACTTTATAAGGGATGAAAATCCCATATGAATAATGAAAAAAAATAATGACAACTGTCCCAATAATTGTTGAGGGCCAGAGGGGCTACCCTTGACGCATGGGATGTTACATAAAACAGAACATACATAGCACCGTGTCTTGTTAATGGGTCAGGGAATCCAGACAGTCAAAGATTTATTTCAGACTCACTCAGGAGTTTCTAACATCCTGGATCTGAAGGAGAAGGTAATTCCCATGGAAAGGGCAGCACACCGATGCCAGGCATCCACAGCCTGTTTTCAGAGATTGGCACAGTGCACCTGACTTTCTAGGAAAAAAGGGTGCTGATTCGGGGCTTTTTGCATTGGAGACCAGAGAGAGAAGTACAAACAAAACGCATCCTCAAAATAGAAGACACATGAATTTAATTATTCTAGGGGATGAAGTTTCAGGAAGATGAGAGACAACAGTGTAATCCCTTCCTTGTATTTTTCTTTACTTTCTATTTTTGTCACTTCCTTTTTTGAAAGCCTTACACGTGTAGACATGAGGAAAGGTCGAAGACCTCATTTCGCCATAAGTGATGTCCAGGTGGAACCGACAACCATTGTGGATCTCCTGCTGGTCAGGCCTTGTGCTAGGACCTTGTCAAATAGAACTGTAGGGAAAAAAACTCATAAAACTTCATGAGGTGGTTATTATTATACCTACAACCTACACATGTAGAAGGAAATTGAGAATCAGACATTAAGTTTAGGACCAGGATAGTGTGTGGCCTCAGGCTCTTCCTTGAAGTTCTCAAGTTCATGGTCTTTATATAACATCTTACTCCACCCATATTCATTATTATATTGTCAATTGCTTACATAAGTCAAATGTAAAGAAACTCTGCTTCAGAAGAAAGATCTACAGACAAATATTTGATAGGGTAGGCTGCTAAGGAAAATGGGCTACTTAGGATCCACAGTTGTGTCTTTCCAAAACATTTCACTTGGTGGTCTTATTCTTGGGTGAAATGGGATTCACACAAGATGAGAAGTCCACGGTCTTTATAAACTTGTGGTCTACTTTACCTAAGGTTGCTACAGAACATAAAGTAAATCATACATGTCTATAATCAACACAAACACGAATATTCACTGAGTATATATGACATATTTTTTTCAGACTTTTGATGCTCAATGTCAATTCCTTAGTAAGATTATCATGTAAGGACTAAGGCTACTAAGTGACGTGAGAGCTATCTGCTTCCAAAGACCGTGCCCTCCTTTGCGCAGGCGTTCCCATTCCGGTCAGCCATGTTCCCCTCACCCCACGTGGGAATTCAGGAGCGGCACAGAAACAGAGAACACCCTTAAGGAGTCCTGCTGCTCAGTGAGCCTTGCCATTGACACTTCCAGGAATCAGAAAACCATTTAGGCAAATCTTAAATGAATGAGCAAATACCTGGATGACTTATTTTAAGCATTTCAAACTGTCAGTAGCTTCCGACTTCTCATAAGATACCGTGTGCCATGGGGATTCTCACAATGGTAACATGGTCTCTCAAAATCCACACTTGTTCATTGAACAATAGATACCACATTCTGTTTTTTAATGAGGGACATGGCTGTCATTTTAAATGCTCTTCAAGCGATACTTAGCATGGAGATGGGCATGGCTCAAACCAGTCCGAATTACTAAGAAAACAGGGCATTTTGTGAAGGTAAAGGAGACCACCTGGTTTGTTTTCTTCAGAGGAATAAGGCAGAATGTTTTGAATGTCATGTGAAACGTTAAGCAAACTAAAGAGAAAACTGCCACCACTATAATTATTTTGAAAGTGATCTGACATTTCAATGTTATTTTTATTTTTTTGATGGGAGAGTGTAAGGCAGTAAGAATAGGAAGAAAGAGGGCTTCAGTTTATTTATTTATTTATTTTTCTGTTGTCATATTTCTCAAATGTCAATGCAGAGAGCCTGAACTCAGGGTTTAGTGGCAGACTGGGGCTCCAGCCCAGCTGTGCTGAGTAGATGCAGGGTATGAGTAAGTCTGGTTCCATTAGACCTCTTTTGCTATAGAGAAGGTTGGTCTAGAATCACTGAAGTGCCTTCTAGCCCTTTCTACGAGTTCTTGAAAGAAAACAGGTCAACCCTGTACATTATTATCTTCAAGAAAATAATCAACCTAAAAGTCTTCTTTTGAAAAGGGGGCAAGTGGCTTTGACTGGGAGTACCAGAGCCAAGCCCTTGCCAAAGGCTGTGATTCTCAAATCCCAAAATTCTGCTGTTTTGTTAACTAAGAAAAATAAACCTGGCCTCTTCGATGTCATGATCTTTGTGAATGAGATGCCTTGCATGTCCCAGAAAGGTCATACTTAAGACTTTAAGTGACCTGTAGAGAATTAGGAGCCAAATATCCAAATCTGAAATTTTTTTTTTTTGGAAGGGGGCAGGGAGGGTGCAGGTAACCTTTAAAACACCCTAGAATTGCGTGTGGGGAGGGGTTTGGTGGAGGGGTTATCATAATATGTAGAGTCTTTGAATTTGTTAATAGAGGGACAGTTGCAGGTGCTGAAGCTATTTCATGTAGAGAGCAAACAGGGGTATGGTAAGGATCTTTGGATATGGGGCAGGCTTTCTTACAGACGAGAATCTGCAAACGTTTATGTCCCTCCGGAAAGCAGAGAAAGCTGCAGGGAGTCCAAATGGCAGAGAGACCACCCTGCATTTTCATTGGAGAATCTTCTCCCCAGAGATTCCCACTTGTGCAGTGCACTGCCTTGAAGTCACCAAGGGCATCGAATCCAAACTGGAATTTTCAGGATGAATGGATGCGTCTATTCTTTAAAGACATGGTCTCAGCACAATCGAATGAAATCCAGAAGAAAAAGCTTGGAGAATCTATACTGAGAGGTCTCAGCCCAGCAGCCAAGTGCCACTTAATGACCATAAGCTGCAAAGACGTAGGTGAGAGCCAGCCACCTGGAACAGAGCAGAATCCCAGGACAAAAGGAATCATGGCTACAAAGATGCAGAAATCAAGCAGATGCCATCACAATTCTTTTAGCTGAGGCAAATGGCTTATTGGAGAGACCATCGCAGCTCATCCCTTTTAATTCTGAGGAGCGAGCAGTGGTGTTTGTCATCTTTCTTTTACCGCCTTACAATTTTTCATTAGTTCCATAATGTCTTGAGTAGTACTAGCGAAAAGCCTTTCCAAAGATATCAGTTCAGCCGTCCATTCCATCAGTCATGGGTTTTCTGAGTTCTATAGGCTGCCGTGACAAGCTCGTTCTTTCTCTAGCTCAGGACATGGTGAGACTCTGGTGGCAGAGCCTTGGATGGGCAGCCAGAATGGGTGCTTACTTGATGGTTACTTAACATCAATTGCATTTACGTTAAGTAAGTCATCCTGCAGCTGTGGTGAACACCACCCCACTTATCTTTTGGAATTTATCTCAGTTGGTATTTTCTCTGGAAACCATTCCAAGGCAGGCTGGGTGCCCTGTTTTCTGGTCTTCTAGTTCTTCTCTTTGTAGCATTTGCCCTGAGTGTGTGTATAAATGTCTGCATTAGCCTGCTCAGGCTACTGTAACAAAATACCACAGACTAAGTGGCTTAAACAACAGAAATGCATTTCCTCACAGTTCTGGAGGCTAGAAGTGTGTGATGAAGGTGTTGGCAGGTTTGATTTCTTCTGAGGGCCTCTCTCTTTGCTTGTGTGTAGGTGGCCGCCTGCTCCCTGTGTCCTCACACGGTCCTTCCTCTGTGCATGTCTCTGTCCAAACACCCCCTTCTCACAAGGGCACCAGACATAATGAACCTCATTTTGCCATAATTACCCTTTAAAGACGCTAGCTCCACATAAAGTTTCATTTTTAGGTACTGGGGGTTAGGACTTTGACATGAGAGATTTGTGGGGACTCATCACAGTTCATAACAATGTGTATTAATTCTGTGTCTGTGCAATTGGTTGTTCAATGCCTTTCTCATCACTGGGATGTAAGGGTCCATGGGAACAAGTCCATCACTTGGCCAGGGCCGAATACCACACCTTGTTCACCACAAGTCCTCCCTCACTGTGTGCCTCTCGCACGAGCCACTGGCTCAGTGAATAACCTAGTGGAGTTGACCTCCAAAACATTTCTGAAGGATATGCCTTTAACAAGGAAAGAAGAGTTAGTAGTGATTTTTAACAGTCATGTAACAACGATTATATGCTGCACAATGTGTCAAACTCAAGAATGAGTTATCCTCAGAGGAAGCACTAACTAGACAAAGGGCGGAGGAGCTCCCAGAGGTGGGGAGACGGCCTGAGGGAGCGAGCGAGCTGCATCGTGCAGGAGAGCAGTGCCCACCCCGATTAATGCAGGCAGCCAGATGGTTATAGGCTACAGCCCTGCAATTAACAGAGCTGCTCCCCAAATAGTGCCTTTTTCATACAAGTCATTTGTAGCCAGCCGCCATCTGCACGTCAAGCAAACATGACGAGTCTGTGAGCTCCATCCTCTGCTTCAATTAAGTAGTCATTAATGCCTCCGCGTTTCAGCTAAGATAATGTTGATGAGAAAATCCCATTAGCAAGGGCAAATAAATAGATAGCCTCAGGGCCACGGCTGTCACAGCAAGCTGTCTGGCTGAGCACAGAGTTCGAGTTTCAGAAGACAGAAATATGAGGAAGCATTGCATTGTATGGGGACCTGTGAAATGTAGTTGCCTGAACTTCAAGATATCAAGCAAAGGCTGGGGATGTTTACCAAAGTAGTGATCTTGGGCATCTGCAGCTTTTTCAGGCTTGGGTAACGACAACAGAAGCATTTTATTTATTAACTTACTCTTCTTTCTCTACCTTACTCAAAAAAGAAATTGAGAGAGCTTGATTTTTATTATTATAGCAGATTAATCTGTTAGTCAAGCCTGCTGTTACTTCCCTTGCTCTTCCATATTTTCTACTTTGATGATTCTTTTATATGGTTGACTTTGCTTCCACCTAATTCAGGAAACTTTTGGAGTGTCAACTCTGCGCTGGGCACTAGGGCTGGACCTGGGGATGGAGGCACTGCCCTTCACCTCATAGGCACTGTTGGCAGGGACAGGAAAGAGGCATTTATAATGCAATAGGACACATGCTCAGGATTCTGGAAAAGCACAGAGAAGAGGCAACAGGATGGGTAAGAAAGAGAAGACTTTGTAGAAGAGGGGACAGTACAGTTTAGTTCTGAAGAGTGAGTAGAATTTGGCCAAATAGGGAAGAAAAGGGTGTTCCAATCAGAGAAGAGAAACAGGAGGAGAACCAGGGGTGTAAGACTCCCTGGGGGCTTAGTGTACCTGACTCACAGAGTGCACGGGAGGATGGACAAAAGGTGAGGCAGCATATTGGTCAGGGACCACACAGTTTGAGCTGTATCTTGAAGGGAATAGGAAAACATCTCCCTGGAGTTTAGTTTAATTTTTAACATTAGATATTTGATCTGAGCATTCGAGTCTGTGCCAGGGAAACAACCCCTTCTCCATCAACCACAAATGTGTCACAACTTCCTGTCGGACTCCAGTGGATGCAAACCAAGATGTTTTCTCTTTAAACCCTGATAGCGGGTTTTCAGGATCCAGGTTACCTTGAAATATGAGCCAGGCTTTAACAACCAGGAAAGGTTTAACCTGTGATTTATGGCCAATGCTCATGAGACGGCCCTGCTGCTGACACTTGGCAGTGGAGATTCAGCTGGTTTGATGCTCAATCAATCAATGAGCATTTGGAGAGGGCAGGACATGGCCCCGCTGATGCTGAGGGGGATACCCAAACATGACTCAGATTCTGACCCCCAGGAACTTATAATCCCACTAGGGAGATGAGACTTACATAGATGAATTGTTAATTAATATCAACAGGCAGTAAATAATACGAATGAAATAAGTAGATCAGACAGTGGATATTGTAGGAATTTAGAAGGAAAAATTGCTTTGCACTAGTCTAGTCAAGGAAAGCCTGCTTCGCTCATTTCCTGATTTAGTAGCTTATTGATTTATTCTCTCAATCAATCATTCCCTATTCTTTATGCCCTCCACTGTGCTGGGTGACTGTGATAGAAAGTCAAAAAACAGCGGCTGTCTGTCTGTACAGTTTTGGAAAGGCTGGGCCTTGGAGGACTGGGAGATGCATTTGGATAGTGGGAACTGCACAGTGTACAGGTAAAGCAGAGGCTGGGAGCAGAAGCACCAATTTGCTAAATGTGTTCATTTGGAGCATAATGAATACACTAGGCTAACTGGAGTAGGGAATCTATGCAGGGATATTGGGAAATAAGGTTGAAAGGACAGAAGGAAACTTGGTTACAGAAAGAACAGCAGTGCGAGTTGCACTCTCGGCTCCATGAGCCGTTGGAGGGGTATTTGCTGTGAAATTGACAATAGCATTGCTCTTTAGATAGTTTGATCTATCAAGGTGTCTGTCCTCCTCTACCAGAAAGAGGCAGGAGGCTGGGGAAAGAGGGAGGCAGTCCTGAAAATTCCCAGCTGTAAGGATAAGGAGTAGAATAAAAAAGAATTTGAAGAAATATGAGAATTTAATCTACCATATTTAGGGAAGAATTAATAGACTTTGATAATTGATGAATAAATGGAGTCCAAGAAAAACATAACTCGGGCTCTAAATTGTAGCATAATGGTGCTAGTAATTATAATATTCTCTTTTACTATGTGATTGACATTTAAGACCACCTTATTCAATTATTTATATATTCTCCACTTTGTTCTTACAAAAATTAAAACTACCTTTGAACTGTTAAATAAGGATAGATATGAGAGGACATAGAAAAACAGCTGAATTGAGTGTTCTGGAGAAGATAGAGCCTAGAAACTTCCAAGTCAAGCTTATCAATTCTGTTTCTGTTTTACAGATGAGGTAACAGATCTAGAAAAATTAAGATATCTGTCTAAATTCCTAGAAATTGTAAGTGACAGGGCCTTGAGCAAGGGGCAACAGGCAAATAAAGGCAACAAGGAAATGTTTCACAAGTTATTTACAGGATTGGAAATAGTCTTTGGGGACTCTGTGCTTTCTTGGGCTGTATCTCTGTGTGCGCATGTGTGGCTAGATCTCAGCGTGTGTGTGTGTGTGTGTGTGTGTGTGTGTGTGTGTGTGTGTGTGTATCTCTGCGTGGCTGTGATGGTTTAGTCTAGTCATGGCTGATGCTTAAGGCTCCTGGATAGTCACTAGGTTTCAACAGTTCATTAACACCTTGTGACACAGATTATGATCTCGCTTTTCCTTCTGTCTTCAAAACATAAAGACAGACACTAAAATAAGATGAAGATTAAAGTTCAAATATCTGTTAGGAATCTGACCGAGGAATTAGAAAGAGAAAGAGAAGAGCAATTGAGAGCCAGAATGCAAGAGGTATACTACAAGACACCCCACCTCCACCAAAGTAAAATCAAAGTAATAAAATTTGGCTTAGCGTTCTAAGGTCAGACCTAAGTAGACTTCCTGAAAAACAAAAGTTGAATCTTACTTTAATTCTTCTCAGAAGCTAGATGATCCACAAAAGGACAGGACTAAGTTTGAAGTCAGTATTGTTAAAAGCAAAGTTGTCCAGTGGGAATGTAAACCAGCACAGCCGCTTTGGAAAGAGCCTGGCAATTCCCCAAAGGGTGAAGTATAGAGTTACCATATGACCCAGCAACTGCACTCCTAGGTGTCTAAGAAGATTGGAAATATATGTCCATACAGAAACATGTACACAAATGTTCACAGCAGCATTATTCACAATAATGCCCCAAAGTGGAAACAACCTAAATGTCCACCAACAGGTGATGGATGAACCAAATGTGGTATATTCATATAATGTAACATTATTCAGCTACACAAATATTCCAATTCATGGTGCATGGATAAACCTCAAAAACATTATGCTAAGCGAAAGAAGCCAGTCACAAAAGGGTGCCTATCATATTTCATTTATATGAAATGCCAAGAATAGGGAAATCCATAGAGGTGCAAAAGTGGATCAGTGGTTGACCAGGGCTGGAGGTGAGGGCATAAGGAGATGGAGGGATGAGAGATGAAGGTTACAGAGTGCATTTTGGTGGTGACAGAGTGTTTTAAAATTGATTGTGGTGATTGTATTACCCTGAATCTACTGAAAACCGTTGAGTTGCACACTTTAAAATAGACGAATGTATGGTACGTGAATTTTATCTCAATAAAGCTGTTACCAAAATAATAATAACAAAAGCAAAGTTGAATTCAGCACCAAAAAATAAAACTTTGCAGAGCTCCTTGGTCATCCAAGTGATTCCAGAAGCAGGGTAGGACTGGCTTTGAGGGCCCTGCAACAGGAGGGGCACAGCCCTCATGCCTGACAGCTCCCTTTGAACACGGGCTCTGCCGCTGAGTAGCCATAGGATACTGTGCAGCCACTCCGTCCTTCTCTGCTACATCTATAACATGAGGACAGTAAATGTGAAATCCAGGACTATTGCAAAAATTAGAAATTATGTATTTAAAGCGCCTGGCACATTGTAGCCATTCGATATTGGTAGTGAGTATTATTAGCTGTTTTTACAATTGGGCTGTGTTTCAAAGGTTCATTTGCAAGTTCATTGGAAAGATGGAAAATGTCATTTTTGTTTATAGAGAAAACTTTCCAGGCCTTGGTATGATTCTTAGGTAAGCACAGGACAGCCTATGTAACTCTTTCTCTTTAAGAAACCTTTCGTACTGATGTCCTAGGCTGCATTCGGGGATCTGGGAAAAGCCATGAGAACAAAAGTGGAAAAGGTTGGACATCTTTTCTGTCCTTTATTTCAGTTTAAACAGTTTTTTTTTTAAGAGATTATGAAAATTGTGAATTATTTAAGAAACTTTGAAAATTTCAGTACTGTATGGATGAAAAAAATGAAAATAATCCGTGATGGTATCATTCTACATCATTCCAGTGTTAATTTTTAACAGAAAATTTCTCTCGGTGTTAATTTTTAACAGAATAAGAATCGTGCAGCCTATACTATTTGGTCGGAGTTTTTATCTTATTGGAATATCAGTGGCATTTTTGGACAGTGTGAATTTTAATGACTACATTATTATTCTTTATTAAGAATACTCCATATTTGATTTAGCTAAGCTGCTACTATTGGAAATATCGGCAGCTGTGAATTTTTGTTATTGTATATAATAGTGTCATGAACTATCTTCACCATAAATCTTGGGCAAAGCTCTGTTACTGTTTTCGGATTAGTTTTTCAGAATAAAATTCATGGGTAATGAGGTATGACATTCTTAGAATTTTTGATACCTATTGGTATATTGCCTTCCAGAAAGAATGTACAAACTTAGGCTGCTAGAGCAACATATGAAATTGCCTGTTTCACTCTGTACCTGCTAACATTGAATATAATCAGTTTTTACTTTTTGCTTCTCTGGGAGATGGCAAATAATACCTGACGTCCCTTGAAAGTTCAGAAATGTTCTGTTTGTAATCATCCAACTCTCTATCCCGAACCCGAATCCCATCTTTTAAGTCTCAGTCCCTAAATCACGTGGGACCTTACTTCCCCAAAGTGGCCCTTAAGACCCTGCTTTTCTACCCCAGGGGCTTTTCTCCATCAAGATGTTCCTGGCCTCAAAGGTGTTACTTTCTTGTTCTCCTAATTGGTCATGTCTATTCTTTCAAAGCTATTTATCTCAGAGAGGTTTGGGAGGAAAGCAATCTGATAGAGTGGACTCTCCCTAATTTGCGAATAATTAATAGCACTTCAACTTGTACCTTTAAAAGAGTATTCTTAATAACCAAACCTTGGAGAATCTCTGGGGTTGCTTTTTGGGTCCATTAACAGAATGAAGTGGAGAAGAGTGCCTGGGCGGAAAGCAAAGATTTTTCCAAGAGAAGATACTACTTTACTTGCCTTGGAATGGATGCTGGGGTCAGGTGCCCTAAACTAGCCACGTTTTCCTAGCTTCTTTCCTTTCTCTTCTGAAACGTCTAATAGAGTAGTTCCCAACCCTGGCTGCACAGCTGAATTCCCAGGGATCTTTGAACCTTCCAAGGCCTGGGGCCACCCCCAGAAATCTGGCTTAATTAACCTGCTGTGGGCCCAGTGTTGTGTATTTTCAAAAGCTTCCCAGGTGACACCAGCATCAAAAACTATTATTCTAATAGTTCTCTTCCACAGAGCTAAGCTTTTCATATAACACCCCCACCCCTGCAGGCAAAGGTAGGGAAAGGTCAACTCAAAGAAAAGCAGACCAAAGAGAAAA
>RJWJ010007348.1:0-57992 GCA_004363605.1 Indri indri
ACAAGCCACAGTGAAGATACACACTCATGTCTTCTAACTCTGGACTTAGCCGTCAGGCCACTGATGCCTTCTTCTCTCTTTCCCCAATGCTGAGTGTCTTCATGTTTTGGGTTACCTAATTCCACCTAGCTCCTCACAGTCTCTGGGAATGTTCTATGCTCCAAACTACCATTCCTTCATACGCTCAAAATCAATACTCTCTTATCACCAAGAAAAATTAATTGTATTAATGTGTTTTCTCCTTCATGAAAGATTGTTTTAAGATATGTATTCAATTATGACTAATGGATGTAGGGAGGTTGAGTAAATGATGGGGTTAGGGTTTGGGGTGGCTGGTGACTGGAAATAGTCCTTGAGACACAGGAATTTTTTTCTCATGTCGGGCCTATTCTCTGTTGCCATGCAGTTATTCCTGAACCTGAGCCTGGGACATGCCGAGTACCTTGATCAACAGAGATTTAGGGTGACAGAAACAGAAGCATGCAAAGCGATATTGCCACCTAATACTTGCAAAAATTTCAGCGTCTCTACTGCTAAGAATACATCTCACAGTGAAGCCAAAGAAGATGAAATTTTATATATGACTCAGAATATTTAGTTTTGCTACTGGAAATATATTTTTTTAATCCGATAGACAAAATATTTCCTGCAGACTTGATCTCCAAAATGTTAACTCTTAAGTGAATGAAATTTTATTAGATTGTAAAGTGAGATGCCTGAGAGAGAAACTTAAAATGTTAATCCAATTTCTTATTGGATTATAAATAAAACGGTCTTATCCACAACCGTGACAAGCATGTATCTAGAGATGCTCCCAGCTGCCCCTTCTGGTCCATAACCACCCACACAGTCAGAAGTTAAAGCATGGGAATGCAGAACCCGTACATTTTAATAGGGACAGGAGAAAAAGTTAAGTCATAAAACATGCATAGTAAAGAGCTTTTCCCCACCGCCAGAAAATTTATGTTCAAGACTAAATTAGTTTCTTATAAATTATGCACAACCTCTTATGATGTTAGCAAAAATGTGGCACAAACTACTGCGATTTTGTTTCTAGTGTAAATTCTATAGCCTTTTTGAAAATGATTGCATTTGTTTTTATCAAAATCTTTTTAAAAAGCTAACAAAATTTAATCACTTATTTTTGTTAAGCAATATTTTTTTTCACGAAAGGTTTATATTAGCATATCAACTAAGACAATGTGGAAATTAAACCAGTGTTTTTGATAATACCTTTAAATATCAGTCCTGGGTGTATCTGAGCTCCAGTGGTCTTACAGTCACCATCGGTCAAGGGTGGCTGCCTGACCTTTAACAACAGGTAAATATGATGGTCAAAGGATAGGAAGAGAGAGTAATTTGTATTTAAGAGCAAAACAAAAATCCATGGACCAACAAAAGGCTTTAGCCTTTGTATTTTCTCCACCTGAAAAATACTCATAACAAACGAAATGTGCATGTGGTTTTATAGTGTTATAAATCCCTGCTGGAGACTGTGTGATATACAAACTTCCCTGCATCTTCATAGCTTTCTCATCCTATTAATGTTAGGAAATTTGGAATGGACCAAATTGTGGTGAAATATGCATTCTCATACATTGCTCCTAGAAGAATAAATTGGCACAATCTTTCTAGAGTTCAATTTGAGACCATGTAACATGAACCCATAAAATATTTATAACCCTTTGCCAAGTAATTTCCTTTTTAAGGTAAAACACACACACACACACACACACACACACACACACGTTCACTTACATAGACAAAGAAATCTGCTGTACCATTTATTTAAAAAACAGAAAAGCTAAAATATTGAACAGATAATAATTAGTTGTACTAATTCCATAGTATAGGATACTATGCAGGAGGGGGACATCACTAAGGTAGCAAAATAAGAAGTGTTGGACCCTCCTTATAACCAAAGACTCATCAATCAACCACAATGCACAGAGCTATCTCCTTTGTGAGAAATCCAGAGACAGGTTGAGAGTACCCTGTATCTTGAGTGAGTGAGAAACCAGCCACATTGAAACCGGTAGGAAGAGTGGAGACATCCTCTCAGCATAAGCCCTACACCTAGCAGGGGGTTTCAACATAGTATATATAGGGTTTGGTACTATCCAAAGTTTTAAGCATCCACTGGATGTCTTGGAAACTATCCCCCATGGATAAGGGGACTAATGCATTTAAATCGGCACAACAGAGCAAGTGCAGCAGGGCCCCAGCTAATGGGCTGGCTCCTCGGCTGTGCACTGAAACTTTAGTTGTTAGATCATGAGGACTGGGAAGAAATGGGGCAGCCAGGGGTGGGGTGAGTGTCGCATTGGGGAACAGGGCATCCGGGGTAATGACCATCAATAGGTGGGGAAGTATTTTGGTGTCTTAATGTAACTACACCAGATATCAGCCCTAAGTGGGAAAACTTTTATTGGGGACAATTTAATCGAAATGATTTGATCTCCAAAATGTTATCTATTAAATGAACAGAATTGTTTTGGATTGTAAAGTGAGATTTTAAATTAAAAATGTTTATATCCCTTGGTCTAGTAATTCCATTCATCACTCATGGTATCAATATTACTCCATATCTCAAGCCCCAGGCTCATCACAAAGGATAAAATGGGAGCAAAACAGACATGGTTGGAGAAATCACAGAGGTCAGACTCTTAGGAATTTATCTTCAGGACTGACTTCCAATATGTACCTGTATAGGTTTCCAAGGATGACCATTGCAGCACTACTGCAAATTGCAAATAATAAACAATAAAAAGAAATAAATAAAACAGAAAGAAATAACAGAAAACAACAGGAATGCCTAATCAAAGGTGGATAGCTATTCAATTTAGGACATGTCAATACAAATGCATGTGGTGTGGCTGTTGAAAGGAATTGTGGATCTATATGTACTGACATGGCAATGTCAAAAATATACTGTTATGTGTGCAAATTTTATTTATTTTTTAACAGTGGTATACTTTACATATAGTGAGATGGACAGATTTTGGGGTGAATAATTTGATTTTTTTTTACAAATGCAAATACAAACACTCATGTTAACCCATACTTTTATGGAGGTACAGAGCAGAACAGTACCATCACCCCAGAAAGGACTATTGGGATCTTCCCAGTGAGTCCTTCTATCCCAGAAGCATCCACTGATCTGATTTCTAGGGAAATAGATTACTTTTCCTTCTTGAACTTCATACAAATGGAATCATATGGTATATTATCTTTTGTGTCTGGTTGTTTTTACCCAATATATTGTTTTGAGAATTATCCATGTTGTTCACATGCATTAGTAGTGCAAGTCTTTTACTGCTGAATATTGGTGCATCCATTTCTGTATTCATTTATTTTTACAACACAGCTTTAATATACATACTTTTTGCTCAGTGAAACTCCCCACTTTTCCATCTTGCTACTTCCACTTCATGATTATTTATTTCTGGTTTCTTTCATATTCTTCAATTAATAATTTCAGGCAATAAATCATTAATTATATACTTTTAATAAGATCTCCATTTAATATACACTAAACATTCTCGCTTCTGGAAATTCATATTTAGCACCGTCTGCTTAGCTGACCTGAAGTCTCTTGTGCCCTGAGCTTTGTTTGATCTCGTATGTGATTTATATTTTCCATTCAGATATAAACCACAGTTTAAAAATATAATTTTTAATTTTTTTGTTTTGAGTTTTGTTTGGGTAATGACAGGAAATAAAGCACATATATTCTTTTTTAAAAAGGTTAGTAGGAACCACAACTTAAACAGGGTACCCTTCTGATAGTTCAATCTGAAAGGAAGCATCTTGCAAAAATGTTAAGCACACAGACATGGTACAAAGCATAGGGACAAGATTCAGAAGGAAATGAAAATAAAATTTCATGGGTGCCTCTGTTAGATCTGGGTAAATAATACTCATGGAAGAGCAAAAAGTCTTTTCTTCCCTTTATAAAGCAATCATTTTTTCAAAATAAATAACTATAGAGCTTTTCGAAACATTACCTGCATTGTCTCTGGTAGATTTGTAGCAAACAAGAGTAGCAATGGCAAATGATAAACAAATTTGAAACAAAAACTAAAATTGCTTATATTATATGACTGCAAATGAATCTATGCAAAATGACTTTGGGGATTAAATATTTAGATCTTGATGCCTAGCAGATTTCTACTACAGAAAACAAAAACAACAATAAGGACAGCAACAAAATTCACAATTTTCTATGACAAAATGACTGATTTCTCTTAGATCTCTTATCTTTAAAAAAGCAAATTGTCTAGTTGGCCTTTATTTGAATGCGAGAAGTAATGAAAAACGTCAAGTGTTATCAAGAAGAAAAAACACAAGGAATATCACATTTTGCTAAGAAAATAATTTTAATATTCTAAATCATTTATCTGTTATTGCATTTCAATACATTTATAAAATATAATGCCAAACTTAAAAAGGGGAAAAGTACAATTACTGAAGTAGTATTCAAGACAATTTATATGTGCACTTAGGTGTTGATCAGTTAAAACCAATTTGATGGTGAGTACATGTGGTGCTTATTTTTCCATTCTTGGGATGCTTCACTTGGTAGAATGGGTTCCAGCTCTATCCAGGATAATACAAGAGGTGCTAATGCACATATAGGAATAACATTCATCAGGCGTCAGGCAGATGGGAGGGGGGAGGAGGGGACGGGTATATGCATACATAATGAGTGTGATGCGCACTGTCTGGGGGATGGACACACTTGAAGCTCTGACTGGGGTGGGGGGGCGGTCAAGGGCAAAATATGTAACCTAAACAGTTGTACCCCCATAGTATGCTGAAATAAGAAAAAGATAATTTAATGTCTACAAGAAAGTATAAAATGGATAATAGAGCTTTTATCACACAAAACTGCTTACAGACAGTACTGCATATGGTTCTGAAAATATTATACGAGCTAAGCATTCGAATTTTTGGTTTTCTAATCTTATAAAATAGCATATTTTCAATATCTTTTTTCAGTGAAATAGAGATCCCACAAACTAATTGTGTTATTCAGGATTAAGTCAGGAAAACAGAAGCCATTCCAGACATACCCAGAAAAAAAAGTTTTAGTATATAAATGGGAGCCTTAGAAAACCACTGCACAGCTCGGAACCAGATATTGGAGTCCTCTGATGATGGCCTCAGCTGCCTGGAGCAGCAGAGATTCTGCTTCTATTATTTATCTCAAATTTTGTGTATATATATTTTATTAGTAGAATCCAATTCAAAACCACGTAGGAAAAGGATTTTTTGAGATGCAAAGGAAAATGTAGAATGAAGTGGCAACAATTCTAGTTGGTAAGAGACCCGTTATAAAATATCCTTTGGCTACATCATCATGTATATGTTATCACAGCGTAATTATGAAATAATATTAATATCGAACGATGCCACGTGTCAGTCCTGGGCTTGAAGCTGGGCATCAGTATTGAAAATACACAAAGCCATTGTTATGATAGTGCTTCCAGTTCAGAGAGAAATCCAACATTATTTCATAATCACACAAATACGTGCAAATTCCTTACTATGACAAAGGGTAAGATCCTGCTAGGAGAGAATTTGAAATGGGAGCCAAACATCCGAAGGCTCAAGAAAGATAAATTCAGCAACAGAGATTGGCAGGTATTAATGTCACAGCATTGAAAGAAGTTTAAATAATAGAAAATTAAAGCTAACAAGCAAAAATCGAGGTGACAAAACACCTAAATATGCAATAGAATGATTTTATGAATGAAGTACATTTTCAAATAATATATGATATATATGAGCAAATTGCTAAAACTTCCATAAAATTTAGGATTCGCGATTCACTGTACATTTCATCACCTTCCTATCCTTCAGCCTTTAAAGACATTTCTTTTTAACACAGCTGACGGTTCTCAGTTCTGTACATGCACGTCCTTGAGATGTCTGCCTCCCTCCCTGTGTGCAAAGGCCTTTGATTCCACATTTCAAGTTGTCTTGATGGAATCATTTTTCAGTGTTTTTGGTCTTTCTCCTTCTTTCTACTCTCAATAAAAAATGTCTTTAGTATAGCACTAGAAATAATAGTGGCAATGTTTACTGACTACTAGCAACAAGTCAGTGAATCTAAGTGCATCAATTCACAAAATCTTTGCAACCACTTTTGGAGATAGGAATAAATAAAGACGATGGGCTCTGAGCACGGGCAGCTTGCCTTTGGAGTGAAGACCCGTCACTCTCATGCTGTGCCACCTCTCATCTAGGAGCAACGGGAACATAAATCATGTAGCTCCAACAAGGTGAGGCCTCTGGCCTTCCGTGGTTCCATAATGTAGGCAGTTAACTATCTTCAGGGTCTGTCGCACCAACTGCAATAGCTATCTTAATGCCAGGGCATTTAGAATAGTTACTATTTACTAAAAACATTTTTGATAGAGGTTTTACATGCCTTTCCTTTAATCCTTAAAGCATCACCAGGAGAAAGACAGAGAGAGAGAGAGAGAGAGAGAGCGCCATGAAGAATTATATTTTATGGAGAAAGAAACTGAGGGTCAATGATGTTAAGTTTGCCATTGAAGATCAATGACAGATAAGAAATTCAAAAGCATGACTGTTTGGTCCCAAAATTGTTTCCTAAGTCAAGAGGAGACAAAGGTCTCTCTGTACAGAAATGGACACCCAACGAAATTGGTAAAATTTCACTGCAGGGCACATAATCCAATAGAATTTACTGTGAAACATCAGAAGAAAACATTCTCTGTAAAATAAACCCAAATGCACCGGTAAGTGGTGAAAGGTTGGTGAGCATCGTTTTCCTGTTGCCTCACCTTTTCACCAGAGGTGAACTTGGGTGGGCGGCAGCGGGGATTCTGTCTCTGGGAGATGAGGCTATACAGGTTGTGGGAGACCCCAACGGGGTTTGCATGAGTTTCTTATTGCTTCTGCAACAAATACACACAAATCTATTGCCTTAAAACAATATACATTTATTCTCTTACAGTTATAGAAGATAAAAGCCCAAAACCGGCCCCACTAGGCCAAAACAAATGTGCGTGCCAGGCTGGTTTCTTCTTGAGGATCTACGGAGAATCTGTGTCCTGTGTGTCTAACTTCCAGAGGCCACCTGCGTTCCTTGGCTTGTGAGCCCTTTTCACAACACTCCAACCTCTTACTTATTTCATAGTGTCTCCTAATACTGAGTCTCATCTCCTACCTCTGCCTTATAAGGCCCTTTGGATTACTCCAGGCCCAGATAATTCAGGATAATCTCCTTACCTCAAAACCCTTAACTTAGTCACATTGCAAAGTCCCTTTTGCCATTTAAGGTAAAATTCACAGGTCCCAGGGATTAGGATTTGGCACTCTGGGGCCATTATCCAGTCTACCACGGGGTACTAAGCCTCTTAGACCCCAGCCTTGTTGACAAGCCCATCCAGATTTAATCGCTTACTACACCTCTAGGGCCATACTGTCCACAGGTGTCCTTTTCCTAGTGACTACTAAACATCACGCATTCAGGTAGCATTGCACCTGTGTGATAATAAGCAATCTGAGAACTTGCAATAGTTTTTATTTACCAGGCCTGGACAGAATGTATTAAATACTACTCAATGTCTTTTTTCCATTTCCTACTTCATGAATTCCAAAGAATCCTTCTTTTTCTACCGGTTCAGTTGATAAAGCCTGGATTCCCTGAGGAATTGGATATGGGATTTCTCTGATCAAAGTGCCACTTGTATTTGGCCAGGCCCGTTGTTTTTAAATTAAATATTCATACATACAAAGAATAAATGCATAGATGTATAAATGTGTGTATATTTCAAGCACAAAAATAATAAATTTTTCAATATTTTTGAGCCCTTTGTGTCCCTCTCAAGAGTCATCAGACCATTTTCCGGTCTTAAAAATATATTGGCTGAGTACTCCTAAAGCCTTTCAATGCTCCATAAGTTATTGCTGGTTAACTCTGTCCTGTTAATTGCCAATTCGTGGCCAGGTAAAAAAAGTGTATTGTTTGTAATGATTGTTTGCTTCATTTTTACTTATTTTGCTGATTAAAGACGTAACAGGGTCTCAACTAAGTTAGAATAATATTGGATTAAATTTGTCATGATGCATCATAAGATAGTCATCCCCTAAAGAATGCTTTGTCTACTTAGGAGCCACCTGTGGTGGGGGAGGTGGGTTCTTTCCTGCACTTAAACTTATACATACATAGAAGAGTCTGATGGACAGCAGGGTAGAGTTACAGTTGGCACATGGCGGCAGGAAAGAATGCAGAAGGCCCTGAGACAGAATTCACCCTAAAGAAAGACAAGAGTCTTGCTGGGAAACCAGACTCAGCAACAGAGCCTGAGGATTGGAAGAAAGTGGTAGTTTGGTGCTTCCTGGCCTGAGGTTTTTAAACCAGTTCCCAGAATATTCTGGTGACATTCAGTTACCCTTGGGAGAAAAACGTCTGTGTGAAAGGGAAAGCTGTCTTTCTTGAGTCTGGAACATTATGAATTCAAAGCACCCTGTTATGGGAAACCTCCCAAAGAGCATTATGCAGAGGCAAGAATTATGAGGATTCTTCTTTTGCAAGAAATAATCACAAGAAGAGAAAGACTGAGATCATCTTCATCTGGGGCTAACTGGTAAGATTCTGCCCCTTACCCATCGAGGCTGAGACGTGCGTGGAGTCGTCACACCCAGGCTGTGTTGCTCCTGACAGTGGGAGGTGCCAGCAGAGACGGAGTAGCCAGGGCATTAGCGGCGGGACAAGCTGCCCAGTGAGGACTCCCCCATGGCACTCTCGGGGGCTTCCAGAGGTACATGGACCAGGTGGGAAAGTACAAAGAGCAGCACGTCTGTTTGAAAAAGGTAAGGGCTGACATCCAGTACAATGCAGATTAAAATCAATGCGACCTCAATCTTACCCTCGATTTATCCCCTGTAGAGGTGTGAGGGATACATAGTGATTTTCAAAGCCGCAAATGGAGGATTATCTTCATTCCTGTCTATTTCATCAAGAGTCACTCAGAAGAATTTGTTTATAATGTTTATTGTTCAAAAGTATGAAGAAACAAAGTAAACAATGGAGAGTCCGTTGGAAGGGAATAACTGCTGCTAGAATGTTTCAAGACCTCTGTCAGGTCAACTGTTACATATTGTGCTCTATTACGCACACATGACCACAGAAAACAAAATTCTTAGCGTGATCCAGTTATTTATTCTTTCAGGTTTCAATAATCCATAAATTACCAAACTCCGGAATTATTCTTTTCATGCCCAGGTTTCTTGACAGCAGCACTATTGACATTTTGAGCCAGATAATTCTTTCCTGTGGAGGGTGCCTGTGTGTTCTGTGCTGTTTAGCAGCATCCCTGGCCTCTACCAACTACATGCCAATAGCAGCCTCCATCATGACAATCAAACACATCTCTGGACATTTACTTAATGTCCATTGTCAAATGTCTCCGGAGGGAAAAATTACCCACACTTCCTAGCTGAGAACTGCTGCTTTCAGGCAATGATCACGAAGCTCAAGTTCAAAGTTATGTATTCATCTCATAATAGTATGATCTTACATTTATATATATACACATATAATGTGTATACAATATATATGCACACACACATCATATATAATATGATCTTATACATATATAATGTAAACATTTTACATTATATAACTATATAAATTATTTATCCTTTAGAGATAAATCCAGATTAATGTTTAAATGTTAAAAATCAACAATGATTGATTTGCTTTAAGATGATTATACAAATGATATTTAAAAAATTTTATTAGAAGCAGAAAGATCATAGCAGTCAGCTTAGGAACCAAAGATAAAATTATGGCTTTTACTATACAGGGAGATTTTTTGTTTGTTTAATTTTTTTTTAATTCCAGAAAGGGAGTAAACAGAGTTAGACACAAAAATCATATTCAGTGATTTTTTTTTCTTATTCTTGTATATCATGGTAACAAAGAGTTTTCCTGTCATTTGTGTTTCTTTGTTCCAAGATGATGCAGATGATGTAGAAAAGCAATTTGAATAAAATATGAAGATGATTTTATATTTTAGATAACAGCTTTAGAAAAAAAGCTGTTTTTTATATTTACAGAATATGTACTTCATGCTACCCACATTGAAACATCTCCAGACAGATGAAACTACAAAAATTGAAACATTATAAATGATAAACCGATAAGCCTTTTCTCTGTTGAATTATGAAAGAAACTTACCAGAGAACAGTAAAAATATTTAGTGTAGAGACACCTGATTTTATTTCTTCTGCAGAAAAAGAAGGCATAAAAGTGAACTCACCTCTACAGTCATAAAGATGAATTTTAAAACCAATAAAACCCATGGGTACAATCTTCAAAACTGAAGGGAAACATGGCTAGTGCAGTTTCATTCAACATTTACCAATATATCTATATATTAGGTTTTTTTTTTTTATTTATTCACTCAACACATTTCTCTATATAACAGTAAACCTTAGAGAATTGTCCATGAAAATGCTGCCTGGAAGAAACACACATTAAAAGTTTAAAGCAGTGATTTCATAACATTGCTCAGATTAAGTTTATCTCTAGTGTTACTGCATGATAAAGAAAATCAAATAAATTTCACTTATGAGGTTTTCCCCCAGAGCTCCTGATTGACAGTGAAAATGTCGAGAGAAGACAAATGCACATACCCTGCAGTTGCTTTGAGTCTCCTGACTAACCGTTTAACTCCTACTGCAATGGGAAAAATTGTAACACAAGCTTGAGAAAGAACACAGCACAACACCTCAGAAATAAGTACGTCTCCCCTGGAGCCCTAGGCAATAGCCATTGTCCTTGCAGAGTTGATTGTAATATAGTGGTTATAAGTTGAAATAGTTACTGTTACAAAATGGCAATAAATAAAATGTGTTTTAATTAATGCAGTTGCAAACTTTAAAAAGGATATTCCAGTCCAGATGAGATCCAGGACATAGGTGTTTTCCCTTTTCTTCCCACTAGGGACAGCTAAAATACCTGAATATTCTATTTAAAAAAAAAAAAGAAAAAAACTCTGAAAAATGGAGAGGAGAAGGCAGATTGGCTGGAAACCTTCAGACCCAGGGAACAACACGATAGTGAGTTTGTAGGTTTTCTTTTAGCCTTCTATATGTCCTGGAGAAACTAGCACCTGAGAAACCAACACTCCCCCAAAAGACTACTTTCTCTAACCAAAGGATAGGGAAAGGATGATCTAGGAAAACAGTATCAATTTTAGCAAGAAATACCCTTCTCCAGTCAAACATAAATGTGGAAAACCATAGCCTCCTGCACCCCATCAGCAAAGGACTGCTGAGAAGCCTAAACTTCCACTCCAGCTGGCCATAAGGAGTCTACACATCCTGTTAGCAGTGACTCCCCTCCCAGCTCTTAGAAAGGACGTATTGCATGCTAAATAAATAAATGAATAAGATGCAATCCTGTTGCATAAATAACTTTTTATACTTCCTTATCACTCTTCTGATTTTAATTAAGTCCTCTAGCTACCCACGAAGTAGACAAAGCAAGATTAATACAGTCATTTCACTTTTTTTTACCTCACTCTATGAACCAAGTCATTAAATGAGTCCACTATTTATTCCTTCATCTACCCTGATAACAACTTTGCATCTTTCAAATCCCAAATAAAGATGCCATTTCTTAAATGCCAACTTCCCTGAAGGCCCCAGCTGTATCTGGGTTGCCATGAGCTCCATAGCATCTTAAACTATTAATATTTTTAATTGCCCATTTCAAGATGAGGTAATATTAATGCCCAGTAGAGCCTAGCCATATATTTGAAGCATAGAGAGTCCACATAACTTCTTTGGAAAGCCTGCAATCTGTAACCTTGGGGACTTGGCTGTAGCCCCAAATTCTGTTACACTTCATGCTCAGATTGTATAGGATGTACATGCAAATCATGTCCCAGTAGCAACCCCTGATATGTATATACTCTCCAGGGTGTATTAATATAAATTCTGCTGTGTTTGATAAAGCTTTAGACAAAATCCTTAATTGATTTTCATGAGGCAAAGCAATAATCTATTCTTTGCAGGTATATTCATTCTTTCAAAAAACAAACACAATTCTTGATAGGCAATGGTTAGACAGGAAAAACCCATTACAATGAGACTTGCATTTTCAAGATAAAAACATAGCAGCTTTAATATCATTTGAGAGTTTATAGATAATTTAGAGGTTATTACTAACTCTATGCATCTCAATAAGGAACAATGTTTCTGCATTCCTCTCACAGAACATACCCAGCCTGTAGGAGAATTTTATCCAGAAGAAAGTTCTCTTTTAAAACTGCCTTTGTCCTTCTTTTAAAAACCACTCATCTCAGCAAAGTGTATTATTTTTAGTCACACATTTTATACACTTATTTTAAGATGTAAATGAAAAAAAAGTCTTTATTTCTTTTTTCCCCTGCATCTAAAAGAACCACACAGTCTACACAGAATAAACAAAATATACTAATTTTGAAATTATTATTATTACTTTAAAAATGAGAATGTCAAGCTGCCTGCTCCTAGCTGGAGCAGAATCAAAGAACAGAGAGTTATTACTGCCCATCTAAGACCTCTAACCACATGACTTTTGCCTCTTTCCTCATTATCTTTGTACTGCTTGGCTAAAGATGAGGTGTGGAACTCCAACCATCTGCTGATTTTCCTTCACCTTGACCTGGAACCAAGGTAAAAGATAAACACTGACAGAAAACTAAATACCATGTGTAAATATCACCCCCATCACAGGAAAATTAATTTATTTTTTTCTCTCTTGCTTGCACAAGCATATGCTCCTTTTTCAATAAATTTAAAAGACTTTGATGAAGAAAAGGAGAAAAAAATAGAAAAATAGACATAAAACTTGACTTTTTAGTAATTGGAAGTATTACATTTTGACCCACTATCTTTTATGAAAGGTTTAAAAGAAACAAATTTGATAAAACTTTATATTCTTTCCCTCTTTTAATGTATTAATTTCACGGGCAATAGAGAAGGCATATTTGGGAGTAACCGTAAGTCATGCATTTTTATATTTGCTTAATTAAATTTTGCTATGCATTAACATTCTTGCAAGCTAGTATAATTTTTAAATTTTTTTATTTATAATTATTATGGGTACATCATAGTTCATAAGTTGTGTATCCAGTTAAAAGACTAAAATAAATTTTTATTTTATCATAAATTTCATATGCAAGTGTATTTAATATGTCTTCAAATGCCTTTCCAAGTTTATGTTATGCTGGAGATATGCCTTCTTTTCTACTTGTGTCTTTGGGCAATTCCCCTCATTGGAAATGGTATTTCTTTTACAGCTTCTGCCATTCAAAATCCTACCCACATGTCTAAGAAGCTCATCTCAGTATCATCTTGTCATGCTAGTTTCTCCTACTTTCTACCTAACTGGAGGTTATCCATTGTTCTCTTGAACCCCAAAGAATGTTGGAAGAGACAGATGTACTCACGTCTAGCCATCTTGTGCAGAATCATTTGTTGGTAGTGTTACTGCATTAGCCATGAGTTAAGGATATTGGTACCTGGAAAGAGAGAAGAGCATGAAAGTGAGTAAAATAGAGAGAGATAGAAATACATGCATACCTATATACATAAGACAAACAAAAAACATAAAAATGGGGGAGTAGGTAATTATTTAAATAGGTCAGTCAGTGAATATAAGCCCAACTGGAATATGAGAGGGAGAATAAGTGTCTTCTTTTCACTGAAATCTTTTTGATTTCTGTAATGCTTATCATAGCAGATGCTCATTGTTCTAAGCATGAGTAAGCCAGAGACATAGTTATTCATCTCAATGCTGGAGGATTGCCTCGAGTTTAGGTTTACTCTACATTAACATTTTTTCTTGGAGTTTTTCAAGAGTGATTCTGCAAATATGTGATTTTCAACTTACAGGATGATTCTAGAATCTAACTCATTTGTCAGATGCTACAGTAGTATGTTTTTCAAACCCTCCTGTGACAAGAAATGTAAAATAGTTGACAAGGATCACGCACCCCTGCAGTTCTTAACATAGGCCTAGCACATAGTTCATATTTAATGGTTTAAACACAGAACTGTTTGAGATCTCATATTGTTTCCACTGTAATTTCTACCTGTACTCATGAATACTAACACTAGCAACCAGATGGCAAGTCCAGAATACAAACAGGAGAAAAAAACTCCTGATTTTATATGTTAGCAGTGGAAAATTGGTTATATACAGATCACAACAATGGCCATAGAATTCTAAAATATATTCATATAAAATTTTGAAAATTCTTTTTTTCTGGTACAACAAATAATGATATTTGGAACTTAGTGATTTACCAAAAAAACTGTGGTAATTTCATGAAAATAATAGTTGTATGATTTTTCTGGCATTTGTCAATTAGGTGGCATTAAGAACATATATTCCAAAAATACTTCATAAAAATGAACTCTCTTTGGTTTCCTCATTTTGTAGTAACAGATTTCTGAACAGATTTTTATGTAGGTGTTGCCCATATACCCATGTAAGAGGAGTCCATGGGGCCTGTGTTGATGAATTGATATATTTACAAGAACACACACACACAAGTACACATTGCATAATTTCTGCCACTACAATCTGATTCAATGATGTGATCTCTAATTGCAGAATTCTCTTTATTGGAGAATCATTTCAAATTTAGGACTCTTACTGCCATGTGAGCACCCTGGTGTTCGTCAGTTAGTACCAATCTGATGGTGAGTACAAGTGAAGCCCATTCTTCCGATCTTGTGGTACCTTGGGGGAGGTAAACCCGCAACTAAAGGACACCGGGAGCATTGTAGGGGGGACGAGCATGCCTCTAACCCTCGCTTGGGTGAGGCAAAGACATAAAGTGTAACCATAATGTGTGTACCCTCACAATACCCTGCAATAAATAAATAAATAAACAAATAAAAATTTTTAAAGATAAAAAAAAATTAGGACTCTTCTTTTTTTAAAATTTAGCAACAGTAACGACATTCTCTCCTATCTCAGATGCTTCCTATACAACTGGAATCCTCCTTACTAGTAAACCTGTTGGTACGAGAGGTGGAAAATTTTCTTATTGTGTAAGCCAGCGTGAGTCTCTTTTCTCTGACTCATAACTAAAAACACTCCAGCTGGTACAGTATGTAAAAACTAATCTAGAGATAGGATAGTTCCTGGGTGATGTAAATACAGTAAAAAGACATGAAATGTTATAAAATAAATATTTTAAGACTAATATTGGCTCTAGAAGTAATACTGAATCTACTGTTTGTTGTTGCTCTAGGTACAGGCATGTTTCCAAAAGGAGGAAATACTGATGAAAGCCAGAGGACCCAATGTGTTGGGGAAGCTCATAAAAGTGGAATTACTTGTTTAAAAATTTTGAACAAATGTGCATCTTTTATTTTAAAAAAATTCCTTAGCTTGGTTTGAGAATCATTTCAGTTTGAGAAGAATTATATGTAACAAAATTTAAATCTGTACAATATAGCATTTGGTTCCTTAGATTTCTGTTTCATTATGTCCTCTAAGGCTACTAAAAAAAAAGTGCCAGAGTGAACTCTGACTTGCAAACTTCTAGGCTAAGTTCATATAATCTTTTGTTCTCAGTTTTGTTTTAGTGTATCATGAGACTATAAAAGCTCTTTTGTGAGAGATGAAAAGAAACTTTTCCCTCCTTGGATACAAAGACTCTTTAGAACTGCACTTTTGAAATTGCTGCTGTTTCCTTGATCCTCGAATATTTTCACAGACACTTTCATGATCTTTATTGAATAAACTTTAGCATTTTTCTTTCTTTTCATAACTTTAAAAATGTGCACCAGTAAGATCGATATTTTTATATTTGCCTTTTTTTCCACAGAAGATAAAATAACTGAAAAAACAAAACATTGAAAATATGTGCATTGAGAAAATGAATATATTTATTTTAAGCCAAAGTATGTATAATGAAGCCTTTACTTTTAATGCTGAACCATACAAAATTACCTGAATTATATTCAAATAAAAATAGGATTTCTTCAAATTTTCTATCTTCTTCACTGATAACCAAAATGCAAATGTAAGGAATTAGTAAGTTGAATTGGCAAAATTTAATGGTAGATATTTTACCCTAACCATGTGTTTTCTCTGAGTTTCTCAAGAATGACTCCAAACTATTGCATTTTATTAAGATGTTTATGTTAAAAGCATATTTTTATTTAGAGTTTTAATAAGCCCTTGTCTGCAGCAAATAAGTTCTTATGACAAGTAAAATGTCGGCTTCTTTTTCCACCGAGTGTGGAAATTGAAATTTTTCACATAGAACTGCCAAATGCCATTTTCTACATTGTCCAAACCTGAAATAATCAGGCTAGTAAACTCCCCTGGCTAGTCTTTTGCTTCTCACATACATTCCACTAAATATGATACTGAATCAACATAATTGTAAAAATACGGGTTATAAATGTAATTAAAACTTGTGAATCTTGGGATCTCATAAAAAGAAAAGTAAACCTATAAAACTTTTTAGATGATTTCTGTGTACAATGGTTAGCTGTAAAGGCTTGTGAGATTTGAAAGGAGAAAATGTTGATTTGCTTATTAAGTTACTTATATTCTAGATCAGAGTCATTTGACATTTTCTTTGTCAATCTGGACAAATGTGTATGAAATGGGTATGTGGGTTACCTAAATGAAAGTGTAGACAGTTGTATACCACTCAAAAATTACAAAGAAATCCCCCTTCCGTGATTGGTCCAGCCAGAATTCGTATCTGCCTTTGGTGAATTCTTGTGTCATTATCTGTAACACTTTTATAATAGGTATAACCCAATCTTGTGCGCTTGTCTTACTTCCCCAAATAGAAAATTCAACAAAGATAGAGAGCACATCTCATATATCTTTGAATTCTAGACAGCACCTAAAAAAACTTTGAGCAAAGATACTGTTCTAGGAATGGTTGTCCCATGGATGAACATGTGCAACATGTTATAAAAAACATAAGAATGAGGCAGATTTATCTTTGTTTCAGCATAAATAAAAACAGCATGGGGAAAAGACAGAGAAGAACACGTTTGCAAACATATAAAGTGACTAGCTGTTATAAAATTTGGAACTTGTACAATATTTACACAAAAAACAAAAACCTGGGGCAGAAGTGGAAAGATTAGCTGACTTTACTTGTTTATCTTCCTTGAAAGAGAAGAGCCACGCTTTTCCATTTTACCATTAATATATATTCTTTCAAAGAATGACCTTGATGTTAGTACTGAATAAAATACCTGTAGAGTGTTATAATTCCAAGCAATAGTCTTCATGTCACTTATGAAAACTGTCTAGCTTCCAAGAAAATAATAGGGTTAGACAGTTTTAGGGGTAAGAATAATATCTTGTTGTTTCATGTTTCCAAAGACACCCGCTGAGCGATTTATCACAGCCCAAAGAGCTTGGCTATACTATCGCATATTAAATGCAAGAGTCTTATCTAAAGTGTGATCCCTGGTGTGTTTAGTGAATTTGGTTTGAAAAACCACATATTTATTCAGATCTTTGTTTTAGCATTAATCCCCTGTCTGACAGCATCTCAGATCTCTTGGTTAAACATTCCTCTACAAATGCCACCTTATACTAATTAAAATGAAAGATTTCAGCTACTGTTTATTTATTAATTCAACCAAGAGTTCCTGTAAATAAAAAAGTATCCAAGAGGGAGAAAGCATATATTTGACTTGCAAATTACATCAGTAGAGTGCCAACTTTGTCCATGAAAATTAATGGTTTGTAACATTGCTAGTTATTTCCTCTTAGCTTACATCATGTATTATGACCAAATTATAAACAAATAGTAACTTCAATGTAATTACAAATATAATGCAGACAGCAAAGTAGAAAATGTCACTAGGATTAAAGAAAAGCTTTTCATTCAGATTGGGGACATTAAAGGCAGCAAATTTGTAATGAAGTGATTGCTTTCAGTTGGGTGAGATAGAAAGTCATTTCTATGAGAAAACTAGAGAGAAAAGGTTTGCTGTACCTCCGCTTGATATCTTTAAAACTATCCAGGCTCTTGTATCAAAATGAAGGGCATTGACTTTAGGGTTCTTGACAACTCTCCTGTTTCTTACCATAATGATCTTTTTTGGACTAATATTAATATATAGAGTTTATAAAAATAAGTAATGAATCCCTAGTCCCTTTTTATAAAATCATAACATTTAATGCTATTGTTCTTATCTACTATAGCAAAATATATAGACTGTTCCACTGGAAATATTATACTCTTTTGATATTACAGGAACAGGAATAAAGAATATTGATGAAAAGAGTCAGTAACACATACTTACAAAACCAGAAGATTGAATATATTCTATCTTGATGTGGGAATTTCCAGTTTTAAAGTTTCTCAGTTGACTCCACTACTGCTAAGCTGGCAGTTAATATTTACTGCTCAGCACATTTTCTCTCACTATCAATGTGAGAATTTTCCCTAACTGCAGACATCCCAAATGTGTAGTCAATTAGAGCACTTCAGGTTTTTTTTTTTTTTTTAACTATTTCCACGAGGTAATTGTGAAGTTTTAATGAAGATATCTTGCAAAGACAAACCAAAGGTGCCAATTTTTACCATTACTTGCTGCTGTTATTTAATCTCTAGAGATTCAAATCCTCAATTCTACATATGGCCTTAGAGAGGCAAAATTCTCTTAATTCCCTTTCTACATCCACATAGTAAGAATGTGCCTTGAGGAGAAAAGGCCAGCTACTTCCTAGACTTGGTTTAAAGGTACAAACACGTAAATCAAGATGTCCTACCGAGAACACATGGAGGCCAGAACAGATGGAATTTGGGCATCTCCCTACTCTCAGTGACTTATTATCCATGTTTGTGGATGTAATGTCTCTTCTACACATTCTAAATCAAGTGTTAGGATATTTTAATATTTTAAATGAGAAGCCCTGGCTAACCTCCTTGTAGCACTCATTATCAATAATACCCCGTAATTAGAAGACAAAGGAGGCAAAGGGAAAAGTACCTGAGGAGGTGCCTTGGAAGAACCAGACCGCAGGTCCTGCAGAGGACCCAGCAATGAAATGAACTGACCATCCGTGTTAGAGAAACCTAATATGCAAAACACAACTGGGCTAACACTGGGGAAGAGACCAATTGTTTAAACCTTCTGTGCTTTTTCTTCTGACGTTTTCTAAGATCTAATAGCTCTCCAAGGTGTCTACAAAAAGCTTCTATTTCAAAACTTTCCTGATAAAAATTTACTCTTTCTTATACTTCCTTACCTCTTTTGCATAGCCCCTTTCAGAGGCATTATCCAGAAGGAGATTTGTTTCCCCTACTTGACGAGTAATACTTCTATTTTACAAGTGTGTAAATGGCATGTGTTATGTATCAGGCACTAATCTAAGTGTTTTGCAAATATCACTCATTTAATCTTTATAACACGCCAGAGGGCAGCGCTATTATTATTATTGACCATTTTCCAAAGGAGGAAATTGAAGTGCAGGGATTTTATGTATTTATCTGACATCCTACAGGTAGTAGGTGGTAAAGCTGGGAGTGGAAGGCAGGCTTCATGCTACAGTATTTTTGTGTAGCTCAGGGGAAAAGGGACCATTAAAGGAAAGTGTCCATTATTAATGGAAAATAGTACATGAAGAATTTTAGTGGCAATTTATACTTTAATATTATTAATAAAAAGCTCTATAAATGGGAACAAATTTAAATCACATAAAAATGTCTTACCCTTTTTGCCTTATTTAAAGAAATTGTTTTGAAAATTAATTATAAACAAATTTCAAAATAAATGACATTAAAATTAGCAGCATTAATTTAATGTGATAGACTGAAGGCAGGTTTTACAGAAAAAATACATTATGTGAAGCCTGGTTTTACATTTAAAAATTATAAACACTGAAATTGGTAAAAGAAATAGAATTAACATTTTATTATCAGAATTAAATGAATATTAAACTTTGATTTGCTAATTCAGAATAATTGGATCTCATATTTAATCATAACCATACTAAATGAGCAATTATAAAGTCAATTATAATTATATATCAAATGATAACTCTGTATATTTGTCTTATCCACTTGAAGTTTCCCATTGTTTCTTTATTACCAATCCCTGTCTTTTAATAACTGGGATTCAAAATTATAACTTAATGTATAAATTTAATTTTTATTATTGCAGAACTGGGGAAAATACTTAGAAATTAATTACTTAGTTGAAGAAAACCAGTAAATTCTGTCATAAGGAATCCAAACTATTTTGGCAGTGACTTGAATGTAAATTAAATTTTTATTTCTATTGTTTATTTCTATTTTATCTTTAACATTGAATATTTGACTTGCAAAATCCTCATACAGCATGCTATAACAACTTTTACCCATCATTTGGTAGAGACATATAATTTATATTTTAAGCTCATGTTTGAATTTTTCATCATCCCGACACAATTACAGCAGTAAATTGGTCCACAGTATTGCTGTTTTTATGGTGTCAACTCAAATTTCAATTTACTTAAGAAACTAAGTCATACTTTATTAAATATCTTTCATGTCCAATTATCAAATAAGAGCTTTATTTTCAAGCACAATATTTTAATACAATTACAAAGGTAAACATCGAATGATTATTGAATTTTGGGCACAAGAAAATAATAACAAAACGAAAGACATATTTAGTGACATACTAAAAGTTAAACGCTGTCCATTCACTTTGGTATAACTGAGTAATTTCCTACTAATACGACATTCTTATACACGCTGGATAAAATGAATAAGACAACTGGAGAATAAACAGAAGCAGACCAATTCTATACGAGAATTAACACTTGAAAAAATTAATACTGCAACGTGGGTTTCACATTTTACATCCGTTAACCTGAAAGCCGGCTGCAGACAGTGCTGCACAAAGAGGAAAAATGCTTAAGGGAAACTTGCAAAATTTCTGGCCCAAAGAAAAGAGGGTAAATATTTGGAATAATCACAGCAACTAAAATGTAATGGGGTTAATCTAAGAGAAGAGAGAAACTGCTGAGGGAAACCTACAAATCTGTCTTTAAACTGCTCGCCTCTCTGGAACCCTTCAAACATGCAAGCGAAGGACAAACTCAAAGGAGCCAAACTAAATATAAAAGAATTGAAGTGAGATTTGAGCCACCACTGGAAAAAAACAGAGTTTGAAGGTTAAGTCTAATCAATTTAATTGCCAGCTAAAATAAACAAGACAAAACCAACAGTTTTTGAAGGAATATAACCAAATTCAGAGTCTCTAAAAAATAACATTCACAATGCCGAGAAATATATCCAAATTACTTAAAATATGTAAAACTAGACCAATGTGACCCATTTTCAAGAAAAAAGGCAATCGGTGGAGACCAACCCTGAGATTAAGCTCATGCTGAGGCAAACTGAGATCTTCAAGCAGCTATGGTAATTATGCCCAAACACACAAAGGAAAGTATCAGTGTAAAGAATTAGAAGATATAATAGTAAATCTCAACAGAAATTTTTTATAAACTCTTCAAAAGAATCAAAAATTCTATGACTTAAAATGTAACATCTAATGTTAAAAATTGTCGTGTGGGCTTAATAGCAGAATAAGGAGGAAAAATAGTGTCAGTGAACTCGAGGGAGACCAATAAACAATTTTCAATCTGAATGAAACAGAAAAAGATATTTTTAAGAAAACTTAATAGATTCTTGGAGAGTTGTGAAAATATCAAAATGTGTAAATAAAGGCAGAAAAAATGGACGACAAAATTGGAGAAATAATTATAAAAATTCCCCAAATATAGTGAGTAGAATAAAATGAAGTCCCTGTCCCTTTTCACGAAACCACCAAATTGTAGTCCAGAATTAAGCCTCATCTTGGCTTCGTCTTAGCAGAAATTTTAAATATCAAATAGTAGCCAATTCCTATTAAATTTCTATTTAAAACATAAGATAACTTTGTTACATGAATAGACTTTGAGAAATATTAAGGTTCTTAGACATACAGTAGTTCTCCCTTACCTCTGATGGATATACCAAGACTCCCAGTGGATACCTGAAACCTGGGATAGTACCTTCTATATACTATTTTTCCTATATATACATATCTATGATAAAGTTTAATATATAAACTAGGCACACACAGTAAGAGATTAACAACATGGAAAAACCTTAGACAAAGAAGATAAGACTATCATTATGGTCATTACTTCAATACTTTTATTAGGTCATTAAGTATGAAATGTCCAGTTTCAAATCAAAAGTGTGATTTATTATATTTCAAACAAGAAGCTGTACAATTAATCAAAGTATGCACCTAATCAACACAGTTTTGCCATCTTAACGGTAGCTGTTCATGCCAGCAGCGAAGAAGCCTGGAGAGCGAGTGGTGATGTAATCAAAAAAGACGTTTTCCACAGCTTGTTGAGAATTGAATATTTTTCTTTGCAAGAAGTGGTCCAAAGCCTGGAAGAAGTGGTAGTCAGTTGGTGCAAGGTCTGGTGAATATGGTACATGACAGAGAGTTTTTAAGTCCAGCCTCTGTAGTTTGAGCAGTGTTGTTTGTGCGACATGTGGTCTGGCATTGCCTTGCAAGAGTATTGGCCTGTCTCTATTGACCAATCTCAGCTGCATAATCATAAGCATCTTCATCATTTTATCCAATTGGTTGCAATAGACATCTGCTGTCATCAGTTGACCAGGTTTCATAAAGCTGTTGTGGATAATACCAGCGCTGGACCACCAAACAGACACCATTAGCTGTTTTTGATGAATATTTGGTTTTGGACTGTGTTTAGTCATTTCGTCTTTAACCAACCACTGTGCTGAATGCTTGTGATTGTCAAAAAGAATCCATTTTTCATCACACATAACAATACAGTGTACAAATGGTTTGCCTTTATGTTGTGACACCAAAGAAAGGCAAGCTTCAAGACAATTTCTCTTCTGATGCTCATTTAATTCATGCGGTACTTATCTATCCAGCTTCTTCACCTTGCGGATTTGTTTCAAGTGGTCCAATATTGTTGGAATAGTAACACCAAACCCTGCTGTTAATTCATACGTAGGATGAGATGGATTCGCTTCCACTAGAGCTTTCAGCTCATTATCCACCTTGGTCTCAGGTAGCCCATGTGGCTCATTTTCAAGATTAAAATCACCAGAATGAAACTTCTCAAACCATCAATGTACTGCGTGTTCATTAACCACATCCTTCCCAAACACTTAGTTAATATTTCGAGTTTCTGAGCTGCATCGTTTCCACAATGGAACTCACATTGGAAAATAACACGAATTTTTGACTTAACCCATGGTTTTACAAAAATTGCTCTAAAAACAAAAATTTGAAAGATAATCAGAAGCCAAAACATGCATTTGAAAGACTGAGGATTTGTCTTCACAATAAAAATAAAATGAGAAGTTTTAAAAGAAATGTCAGCGATATCAACTGTCAAACTTAGTACTTAAGAAAATCGGACATTTCATACTTAATAACCTTTAACATTTGCCTTGTTAAGTCTTCCCTAGACATTGTTTACACTTGTTTGCTTGTAAACAAATTAGCCACCCAAAGTTCTGGACATTAATCCAAATATGCAATCTTTTCTCATCTTACTAAACCTAATGGCCTAGATTATGTCGCTATAATAACCCTTATGTTATCATAGTAGCTGCTCTGGCTATGATTTATACCCGACAATTAATGTGCCTTAATTGTTTTATGCATCCTAAATAATAGAAGTCATGTTCTTCCTTAATTTTGACTTCCACATTTTTTTCTCATTTGTCTAGAAATTGAGAGAAAAGCTCAGAAATTTGCAGACACATCTGTTTCTCTGTGCACATTTATATAAAGAACAGGGCTGCCCTGCTGTGTTTGTTTATTCCATTTCACAACTCCTACGATTCAGAGAACAAAGCTATTTTCATAAATTGATAAATTCTTGGGAAATGAAAAATAAATAAGAATCACTGTTTGACCTCATAACATAATACTTGTGAACTATGTTTAATTGTTCTTATCATTATGTGTGTGCTTTACCTTCAAAAATATTTCTACACTATAAAAGGCAATATATAGTTATTGAAATATTTAAGTTTATACAGAGCATGTTAAGTTTTGGTTAATTTCTACAATATTTGTAAGATGGCTCACTTCCAATTGTTTGAATATGAATTCATTTCACAGAAAGTAAGCAGCAACCTTCCTGTGGTGAATTCATTTGGTGCTGTTTAATATTTCCGTATTTTCCAAATGAGCCAAAATAGTCTCTTCTGAAGATTCAGGTGTGTAATAACTCACTTGATTTCTACTTTTGTTGCCAGGATAGCAGCACTTTTTAATGATGTCAACAAATCCAAATGTCAAATTGTAGATGAAATTGCAAAACATAGGACCGCGTCACAATAGCTGCATTCCTATTGCACAAGAGAAGTAGAAGGAAATTTACAATTCATTATGGAAAAACCCCAAACACAGCACAATTAAAGAAGCTATATGTTTACTAATTGACAGCATATGACTTTTAAAACCCTATCAGGACAAACATTTCTTTCATGTTAAACTAAGTAATTAGAATTGCATGAAGAGTAATATACTTTTGTAAAAAAAATAAATAAGAAGTAACATGTATGATGTTGTGTCATTGAAAATGATCCAAACTCTTAAAATCAAATTCAAGCCCCTACTCTGATTGCCTCCTGGCTTCCTTTATAGCCTGTCTTGTACTTCTCTCTGGTCCACCCCCACATCCAGCCAAATTGCCTCCTTCTGTCATATAAACACACTAAGATTTTGATGGCCTTAACACCTTCAATTCTGTATTTTCCTTTAAAGCATGTTTCCCTTAATCTTTGCAAAACTGACACTTTCTTGTCATTTAAATCTCACTTTTAAATGTCACATCCCAAAGGACCTCCCTTGACCTCTCAGTGACTCCACTGAATCTTTGTAGAACTTATTACTGTCTGACATTTTTCTTAACTTCTTTTTTCTTAGTTTATTTCTAACTCTATCCAATGTAAGTCCTACAATTACCAAACTTCTCTCTTTTTATTTTCAGCCGTATTGCAATATCCTGTACAGTATGTGACACCTTTATTGTATATATGGTTAGCAGAGGCCAATTCATGCAAGACCCTATGGGTCCTTGTAAGGAAACTGAAGTCTGCAATAAGGAAACAATGAAGTTTACATCAAATATGCCAGAGTTACCCTTTCTTGGGCCCTTTTTTGTGGCTAGATCATTCTCATCATTCAGGTCACAGTTCAAGGAAGTTCTTTCCTAACTACCATATTTCAAATAGATCCACTCTTATTATTCTTTTATCATAGCACGCCGTTTATTTCCCGAATCACATTCTATTATAGAATTATTTGTTTTCTTTTTTTTATTTCAGCATATTACAGGGGTAAAAATGTTTAGGTTACATATATTGCCTTTGCCCCACCTGAGTCAGAGCTACAGGCATGTCCACCCTCCAGACAGTGCGCACAGCACCCATTAGGTGTGAATATATCCATCCCCTCCTCCCCGCTTCCACCTGCCCAACACCTGATGAATGTCACTACCGTATGTACACATAAGTATTGATCAGTTAGTACCAATTTGATGGTGAGTACATGTGCTGCTTGCTTTTCTATCCTTGTGATGCTTCATTTAGTAGAATGGGCTCCAGCTCCATCCAGGATAATACAAGAGGTGCTAGAACACCATTGTTTTTTGAAGCTGAGCAGTAGAATTATTGTATTAGTTTTACTTTTTTACATACACTTTTTTCCTGCTTCCACCACCATAATAAATAGTCTATGAGAACAGGGATCCTGTTTGTTTTGTTCACAGTTGTATAATTTGGTGCCTAATCCAGTGCCTGGTACATGGTGTTCAAAATATTGGCTGAACGAGCGAATGATGAATTTAATATATATTTTACTGGCTACATCTAATAAGCTTGGTGACCATTCCAATATGCACAAAGGAGAAAGAGAAAAATAAAACATGATTTCCATTTACTATTCTAACTTGTTTCAACAACCAAAGGTTATTTTAAATATTTCCTTCTGTAGTTTTTTCTAACTTGTTTCAACACTTATACCTCGTTTATGTTTTTCTTTCTTTTTTTTGTGACTTTACAGATCACAACTAACAAGAATTTAGCTACAGTTATATTACAGTTTTCCAATTTTCACCAACATATTCAATTTGAAGCAGAATACAGAAAGGAAATTTAGTCATGTAACAGGTGAAAGAAAGAAAATAATAGCTAGTTAAGGTAGCATCTTTTGTTTGATCATTTACCCAAAGTCTAGAAGGATAATTAAATGTAGAAGAGATAAAAATTGGCATAACTATTGTATAATCTTTATGAATATTTGAAAGGACATCTGAATTCATTGTTACAATCAATTATTATGAATTTTTCATTCTCTGTGCAATAAATAAGGTCTCTGTGAAGGGTTGATACTATTTCTAAACTTCACTTTAAAAAGAAACCTACAAGATTTTAATCCAAGTAGGTCTTGAGAGTCACTGAGAAAGATAAATAACTACATTTAAATTGAGAGCCAAGTTTCAGATTATCTAACTACTTTAACTATGACTAAATCACTCTGTATCACTGATTCTTAGATATGTACCTAGCCTACAAGTTTTCCTAAACTTATAAAAATACATTTTATGTACACCAGACTAGCAAAAATGAATGAATAACAAAAATATTCACTTTCGTATAATAAAGCATTCATTTAGTAATCAGGCAAAAGTGTTTAAGACCAAACTAGAAAACAGAATCTGGATGGTTACATCACAGATTTCATTTTTCCCCTAAATGTCTTCAATACACATTCTGTATTTTTATGTACCTCCAACGTTAAAAATTTATATCTTCTATTTTATTATTTTTATAAAATACTAATATATTAAATTGACCTGGATAAGTATACATTTTACATAATTCTGTGAAAAAAAAGTACTTTAGTAAAAGGCTTTATGCGGATACTTGTTTCAGTAAAATGAATGGGGAAAAAAAACATTCCTAAAACAAAGAAAAAATGTTAAACCAACATTTTTTCTGAAATTTTCACCAAAGTAAAATTAAAATTTATATTTAAATATTTGGAAAACATAGACTAAACAGAACAGACAATAGGCAGGAAACATACAAGACCATGCATGGAGGTTAGTTCTGGCTATGTAATGATACACTGTCTTGGTCAAGGCACTTAATTTTCTGAACCTAGCTTCCTAGCCTCCTAAAACAGAGTAGAAATATCTGTCCTGGTGATTTCAGAGTGGTTATTATGATCTGATGAAATACTGCTTTTGACTGATAAAATGCTCTTCTAAATAAAGGTAACAAAATATATCGCGGTTGAATGTGGGCTTTTGAGTTATGAGAACTGTGCGTGGTTCTGACCTCAAGTCTCTGTTCCCTTGAGGGAATAACTTACTCCCCCTCATCCCCAAACGTCATCTTTTAAATTTATAAAACATTGACATAGTATCTAACCCAGGAGGTTATTGTGATTATTGAATAAGAGCAGCAGCCATCATTGTCTCTGGCTCAATGTGTGAAAGCTATTAGTGGAAAAAAATTCATCTTATTTTACGTCTCTGAATTCTGTGCTCCAGAGCCAGTCTCTGAATATAGCTCACACGAAAAGTGAAAGCAAAAAGGTAATTTAGAAAAGTGCATGGTATAATAAAAATAATGATAACTGGCTAGAAAAATGTCTTTTGTTTGATCATTCTCCCAAAGCCTGAAAGGACAGCTAAAAGTAAAACTGCACTGAACACTAATTATGAAGGTTTATTTTGAGCAACCTCAACACAGCAAGGCCCCAAAATGGGGAGTTTTTATTTTTCGAAATGACTGGTCTCAAGGTATTTTTTTAAGTCCCCATCACTTTAATCTTAATGGAAAGGGGTGATACAGAGGATGCAAAGATACCAGTTAATAAATTTTCAGCTGGTCCAATAATTTGTATAATAACATTGCATATTCTTGATGTAATTAAAGCCTCAGTGGCTATAGATTTCAAAGTCCCTCTCTCTAATAATTCCAGCAGCCCTTCTGCACTGCTGCCGAGATCCACCTGCAGGAGACATGATTGGTGAGTTCTGAGCTCTGCATCTCACCCTTTCCCACCTGCTTCCAGGTGCCTGGGATGCCAGCAGAGGTGAGGTGGGGGAGATGCGGGCTTACTGGAGTAATAGCTCAGGTTTGCATGAAGTAACAGAGTACACAGAATAAATAGAGAAAAGGCCAAAGAGACAGCCTCTGGCATTTCCAAAAATTTGTCTACTAGGTTTAATAAAATTTAAAAATACCAACCTTAAGACACTGTTAGAGGTTCAGCTATGCCCTGCTCTCTGCATATGCGGAAATCTAACTCCCGACACTTCGAAACGTGACCTTATTTGGAGACGGACTGTTTACATAGATAATAAAGTTAAAATGAGGTCATTAGGATGAGTCCTATAATATGACTGATGTTCTTATAAACACTGGAAATTGGGACACAATGACACACATAGACAACAACGTGAAAAGACAGAAAACCATAGCAATCTACAAGCCAAAGAGAGAGGCCTGGAAAAAGTCCTTCCCTCACAGCCCTCAGAAGGAAACAATCCCACCAACACCTTAGTTCTGAACTTCTGTCCTCCAAAACTATGAGAGAATAAATTTCTGTTGTTTAGCCATCCAGTCTAGGGTACTTTGTGGACTAGCCCTAGCAAACTAATACAGACCTCAACCCAGATCTACTGAATATGGATCTCCAAGACAGGGGCCAAGAAATTTATCTTTTTAAAAAAATGTCAGGTAATTCTGAGATGAATCAAGCGTTGAAAACACTGCTCACAACTTTCGTATGTAAGGGAGGGCGAGGTGAGGAGTGGTAGATATAAAGTGGATTAAACAGAACCTGCTAGAGAAGTGAAGTAGAGCCACAGATGGGAAGAATCAGTAAAACCAAAAGGAAAGAATGTGAAGAAGAAATTAAAGGTCAGGTATATAAAATATTTAAAATCATCCCTTTTTTTAAAAAAGAAAGACAAGACCAGAAACAGTAAATTGTCTTTGACAATTGGGAAACAGCCACAGCAGCTTCAAGTTGTTAAGCATGGAGATGATTGCTGACTATAAAGCATCTCTTTTAGATTTATTCATTTTGTGATATTTTAACTGAAACCCACTGTTGAATGCATACGGCTTATAAAGAGCAGAAATGTCTTCAGATACAGTAAGTCATAGTAATTATGTATTTATGACATTTAATCACAAATCTGACATTGCAGGGAATGAAGACAGACAAATAAATTAGTGGGAGAAGAGATGGATCCAAAAACTGACAAATATTTTGTTGAATGCAGAGTATTTAGAGCATACATTAAACATCAAGTAAACTATTTTCTTTCATAAGAAGAATCACACTGTTTTGAAGAAACTAAGAAAAATATATCACTCTGGTATTCTAAGTTTATGAAGTTCATTCTGGGGGTGGGGGAAAGAAAGAGGTAGAAAAAAATTAATTTAGAAAGGATTTAAAATTAGAAATCTTCAGAAACTGGTGGGAGAATATCTTTTTTAAAATAACCTTTAAAAGTTGTTTCTCAAAAAGATCAATAAAGCAAGTCAACCTCATTTATGCCATCCTTTTTACACCCTTCAATATGGATTTCTTTATTTAGATACTTCATACTGGTAGGTGTTTCAGACATTGCATTTATGAGTGAAAACATTCATAAAGTTATACATATCATTTACATATATGCATATATTAATGTATATATGCATGTATGTGGGTATGTATATATACATTCACTTTTTCTGAGATAAAAAGTGGGGTCCAAGGCAGCCACAGAGCTAATTACAGAGTAATTTGGGATTAAATTATACATTTTATAAAGTCTAACATGTACATTAGGTATATATTAACTATTTAGGCCAGACGAGGGTGAGACAGTACAGGAGAAAATAAAGAAGGTTTAAAAATTAAAACACATTAAGATACACACACACACACACACACACACACACACACACACACACCATGGACTACTACTCAGCCATAAAAAGGAATGAAGTATCGTCTTCTGCAGTAACTTGGATGGAACTGGAGATCATTATCCTAAGTGAAGTATCTCAAGAATGGAAAAACAAATACCACATATTCTCACTTATAAGTGGAACTAAACAAGCAGGGGTGTGAGGGATAAAAATCTACCTGTTGAGTGCAATCTGCACTATTCTGGTGACCGGTACACTGAAAGCCCTGACTTCCACATTATATAATTCACCCATGAGACAAAAAACACTTTTACTTCCTAAATCTATTGAAATAAAAAAGAGAATTATTACATATTAAAAGAAAGAGCAGACCATACAACATGGTTGTGAAAGCCTTCAGGAAAATAAAACAATATAAACCTGTAACACTACAGGAACAAACTAAATATTATAAATTTTAGATATATAAGTTAGAATATATATATTTTGCAAGGAAGGAAGGAAGGAAGGGAGGAAGGAAGGAAGGGAGGGAGGGAAGGGAAAGTTTATTTCCTGTTCATCAGTTCTGTTTAAAATGGTTTCATTTTTTCAACAGATTCTCATCTCTCCTCATGCAGATGCTTCATTGAACACATTGGGTGATCCATATGTCTGGAGCTTGCCAAGATGAACCAGATCATGATAACGGGAGAAAAGCTCTTTTTTTCCTCCAAAGCATTAATTCCCCCATGTTAACACGCCAGCTACAAGATTCTACATGATCAACTGACTAAAATGAAACTTTCATCAGCTAAACAGATAATTGTGTGGAATGAAAAAAAAAAAAAGCATGCAGCAATAAAGAGAAGAATCTGCTGAGGATAAATGCTGAATTCAGAAATTTTAAAGTGTCCCTGGAGGTGATCTGGATCTATTTATGTAGGAGCAGCTTCATCGATGAAGCATTCTTTAAATGCTTTCTGCCTAAGCTGATTTGTACATTGCACATTAGTTTCAGACATTTAATGTATGAAGATACATTTGGAAATGGATTAACTTAAAGTTTCCATAAAACATTGCAAGCAAGTTAAATAAATTTAAGTACTAATAATATTTATTTCCCTGCCTTTCAAGCAGATTAGGAGGTAACCTCATATTTTTCAGACTGTCTCGCTTTACTTTTAATTTACATTTTTAAGCTGTGTTATTGACAATTTTTACATGATTTAAAGAGAGTTCTATTTGGTTATCCAATCAATAATCACACTGTTATAATATTCTGAGAGTAAAAGAATTATACTCAGAAACAAAAAAATATGGATTAGAAGAAAATAAGAATAAAAGTCATTTTGTTGTCTTCTATGACTAATTAAAAATGAAACCAATTTTACGAGTTAGTCTATCTGGGAGGAAACAATCATACCTTTAAGTTGCTTGAATGTCAAGCACGAAATCATGTTCTCGGGTAGCAAACTGTTTTATTTAAAAATTATGTGTCTGAACCGGGTACTTAATAAAGGACGAGTTCATAATTCAATCTAATAGATCTTGATGTTCTCATCTTTTACAGTGAGTTACATGAGGCTACTTTTGTGCCCATTAAATAGCACTACAGGCATTTCGTCAGTGTTAATGTTGGAATATCGACCCGGGTCATTTAGCACCGTTTTATCACTGTTTTGCAATCAGCACGGCTGTCTGCTTAAATGTCTAAGCAAGGCAAAAACAAAACAAAACGTCACAGTCTTGTTACTTAATTGGTCACTGTTCCCCAAGATAGAGAGCAAGAGAGCTATACAGATAGCAAGATGCATTTACAATATCTCATCTTAAAAGATATGAAAGATAAAGTATGATATTCATCTCTGTGGGCTACTAGAACCAAGAAAATACATGTACCAGGAATAAATGAAACCATTAAGTTCATATGGCATGTGTAGTGTACATCTTTTATAAGGAATTTTGCTGTAAAGAGCATGTTGATGTAAACAATATGTTTCCCAAGCTGTTCACCTAGGGAATGATGGCTCCAGGCACAAATAGAGAGAGAAATGCTTTTAGTCTCAACCATTGCAACTGAGGAGATAAGAATACATTGGGTGTCGGGCAGGTGGGAGCGGGGATGAGGGGATGGGTATATACACGTTACCGGTGTGGTGCGCGCTGTCTGGGGGATGGACACACTTGAAGCTCTGACTTGGGTGGGGCAAGGACAATATATGTAACCTAAACATTTGTACCCCCGTAATATGATGAAATAAAAAAATAATTAAAAATAAACAAATAAAATAATGTTTATTTTTGTTTCTCAAAGTTTCAAAACAAAAAAAATTGAGAGAGATAGAAAATAGCTTGCACTATTTCTGCTGACCCACAGAATTTTTATAAAACTGCTACAATGTGAATTTCATAAAAAATACAATAAATTCTGGATTAGCTTTCATTGACTCATTCATTAATTGATTACCTATTATTTCACTGTGTTAATAAGTATTTTATTTAATGTTTTTCTTCACACCAAAATATGTTCTCTGTGTGAAGTTTCTGTAAAAGCCAGTTTTTATAATAATCACCATTTGGTCTAGATCAAGAGAAAAATTATCTTCATAATCAAAGGAGAACTCTAAACTTACTAAATTTGAACTAACTATTCTGTAAATGTCAGTTCGAATGCTTGTGAATCACATGACTATCAATAAAAGTTCTTTGAAGCATGTCAAAGGGTCCAATGTGACTCTAATTAATTCAGTGTCTTCTCTTTTCAATAAACATTTAAAAATCTTAAAGATCAAATAATTCTAAGGTTTGTAGGAAGAAATCAGATAGCCAAAGCCCAATTAGATTTTTTGTCCAAATGTAGATAATGTTATTATCTCGTTTGCTCTCCTGATTAATTCTAAGATAGTACGCAATAATGTCTTCTATTCACTGTGTGTTTTAGGAAGGGTAATTGGCTACAAATAAAAGTTTTACTGGAATGTATACTATACCAATGTCTGTATAATTCGTGCTTTGTATCCCAAAAAGCCCTATGCAAATTCTTATCTATCACTTTATGATAATAAACAAAACTAACTTAAGTATACACTTCTGGTAATTCATTTAAAAACGAATTCATATACCTTCACAATCCTCATGAAAAACGATAAAATAAAATGGCCTAAGGAGGGGAAAATATATATATTTTTATATAATTTTTAAATAAAACAGTTTGCTACCCGAGAACATGATTTCGTGCTTGACATTCAAGCAACTTAAAGGTATGATTGTTTCCTCCCAGATAGACTAACTCGTAAAATTGGTTTCATTTTTAATTAGTCATAGAAGACAACAAAATGACTTTTATTCTTATTTTCTTCTAATCCATATTTATATATATATAAAATAAGTGTCTGTTCTTAAATTAAGTTGAAATGACTTTTTGGTCATTGATAAAAGTTTTAAATTGTACTAAGGAAGAAAACGTCTCAGTGAATACCTTTAATCAATAAACACTTTAAAAGCTTGATAAATCTACTTGCATTCATTACAGCTTCAAAGTATACATATTTAGTAAGATTGAACTCTTTGAAGAAAAACAGATACAAGAAAGCAATGTGAGCAGGATAGAGTGTCAAATCATGTTTTTCGCATCCGCGGCAATACTTGACCACCCTCCCTCGCCCACTGCCTTTCGTCTGCAAGTGACTCCTACTAATAACACACACTGTGAATCCATATTAATGAAATACTGAAAATCAGAGATAATGACTATGACTTAAATGAATGACATTAGAAAAACGATGTTGAATTATGTATTTACTCCTAGGAAGTACCAGGAATATGAACATTAGTAATTATGTTCCCCTTGAGTTACATGAAGGTAAGCACATTTGCATATGTTTGCATGGAAGATGGTTATTAATTTCTCAATATCCCATGTACATTAGCAGTAATAACATGACCACATAACATTTTTATTTTCCTGTTATGCTTTTAATTCCATCATATCATGTTCCTTCCATGAAGTCATTCTGTCAGTTCTCAACAAGTAAGGGAAGATAGGGTTTTGTACATGTTTTGAAGAATTGAATAACATACTAAAGTAAAAATATCATAATGTCATGGGTACATATTTTTCATTCTGAAATGAGTTAAATTTCTAGTGCCATAATTGTCTGAATCTTTGTTAATAATTAAAGTGATCATAAAGGTGTAGCATAGTGGCTAAGAGCTCAGATGTGACTAAGTTCAATGTGTGTCAATATCGTTTCCTTCAAATTTATGTCATCATTAAAACGTGGAAAAATATTTTACTTAAGGTTTTTGTAAGTATTTAAAAATACGTTGTTTAAATGCTTAGCATATTGTCTGACACACAGCTTACACATACCTTTTAAAATGCTTATAAATGTTATTTTTATTTTCCATTTGAGTTTTTTTTAGAAATATAAGTGTATTTGGAAATTACTACCAACATACTTTCTTTGGCAGTACAGAAATACTCTTTGTTGATAGTCAAAGTTTTGAAAAGGCAGATCAATACAAAATCCAATGGATGTTACGAATTATAAAATGATAAGAATCTAAGTGTAATAACTAAAAGTTTTCAGAATGTAATTTTTCCCGTAGGCAATATAGTGACTTGTTTTTGTTCCACACAAAAGCGGTTTTCATTAATATTAAAACACACAACCCAAAATTTCCTGACTACCCGAAGCTCTCTGGCATTTTGGCTTAGTTTAGCAAATCAATTTTCCACAGAAGCTAACCAACCCCATGTTGTACTTCAATGTCATATCCTTCTAATCTATAAAGTAATTCTTACTATCAAAATAATTAAAATGAGTCACATTTCCACTGACAAAAAGAAAATAATACAATTGGTTTTTGACATACAATTTTGTATTATTATTTTGAAAACATATGTAGCCTCAAGTCAAGCTAAAATTGCTTTCATTTTAACAAAACACAAAAACGTTGATTGAATACATTTCAGTAAAGGAGACTACTTAGAGTAAACAAACACCTATTAAAGAATAAAATCTTAATTTTTTATTTTTTGCATCAAAAATTCAGGTCACTGTGGTGGCTCATGCCTATAATCTCACCACTTTGGGAGGCCAAGGGGGGAGGATCACTTGAGGCCAAGAGTTTGAGACCAGCCTGGGCATCATAGCAAGTCTCCATCTCAACAACAACAAAATTAGCTGAGTGGGTTGATGGATGCTGTAGTCCTAGCTACTAGGGAGGCTGAAGCAGGAGGACAGCTTGAGCCCAGGAGTTCAGGGCTGCAGTGAGCTATGATCCTTCCACTGCAATGCAGCCTGAGTGACAGAGTGAGAACCTGTCTCAAAAAAAAAAAAAAAAAAAAAAAAAAAAAAAAAAAAAAAAAAAAAAAAAAAAAAAAAAAAAAAAAGGGGGCAGAAAATAAGATTGCTTAAAAATTTTTCAAACTGTAGGTTTTAAGCCACTAATGGGTGGTAAAATAAATTTAATAATCTCAGAGCATTTTTTCACAAAATAAAACAAAATGAAGCAAAATGCAATGAAAAATATCAGAGAACATCATTTGTGTCTGTGTACTCCATCATGAGGGGAAATCTATTTTTTATTGTATATCATAATCAAATACATATGTGAAAAATATATAAACTATATATTCAGCCATTGAAATACTCTTTGGACTACAAAGAGCAATGGAAAAATACAAACACGGAAGTTGTGCATGACTGCTCTGTTGATGCCAAATATATTTTCATTTCTCAGGATAAGGTTTTGAGATGGATTTGAAACACTGTGTTTTCACTCCAGCTTAAATCATAAAATAAAGCACAAAACATTATTCTTACTCTTACTGCAGATTATTCTTACTCTTTTTAGTTCCCTTTTTGAGCAAAATAACCTTGAAATAGTTTCAGAGACTATTAAGAGAAAACTCAGACACTCGATGATTCTAATAATGTGTTTGGCTTCATCATCAATGAATAGTAATTATTAGCATAGCCAGAACCATGTTTTTCAAAGCTTCTGTAGAAATAAGCTTTGAAAGTAGAAAGGCTTTAAAGTACACACCGCCAACATACACCTAATGGAGGTCAGGCCATGCTCACTAAAGTTAAAGTAAGTTATAAAACAGCTGGTGAATCCCAGAACATGAAAAAGAAATAGCCTCTAGGCACAAATTAGATATAACATGATAACAATTGTAAAATTTTTAAAGTGAAAATGGTTGCATCCTCTCAATGTATATAATATATACAAGTATATGTGTTTATAGCCATATTAATAATGCGACATAAAATAGTTCTTGGATTTGAAAATCTCTTCTTCTTCCAAATTTAAAACTTTGAGGGGACCCAGAAAATTTTAGCCCCAGAGCACGTAGCATATGTTTTTCTAACGTCTGTAATTTTGATGGTAATTAGAACACTGTTGTGCAGCCTCACCCTACAACTGAATGCTCACTCCAGCCTACCCACACCAGCAAATTCCCGCTTACTTCTTTCTACCACTACGTGGGATGCCCTTTCAACATCTCTGTCAAGATCTCTCTGATTCTTTAAATTCTAATTTAAATGAATTCTTATCCATTTTCTCCCAAAGACCTTTATTTTTCTTTTTATTAAGGTTTTGTTTTGTGTGTGTGTGTGTGTGTGTGTGTGTGTGTGTGTGGTTACATTTCTTTCTCACTAATAGATTATCAGATCCTTGGGGGCAAGTTGCTGTGAGAATGATCTTTGTACCTGGAAAAATGCCTTGAACATAATTGATGTGCGTGTGTGTGTGTGTGTGTGTGTGCGCGCGCACGCGCGCGCATAAATAAATGGATGATGAATGAGTGAATGAGTGAATAAATGAATAATATAGGCAAGCTATTAAATTGACTTTTGAAAAGTGTTTACCATTTAAAAGCTTGCATTTAGAACAAGTAATTTGAGTCATCTAAATGTTTAATACCCTCTTGAATGGTAAATGGTTGCAAAATGTCTTTCAAGTGTTCAACAATAAGCTAAGCACAATCGGCATGCTGAGAATGGGGTTCTGGGTTGCTTCTCACTTTGGGGTACTGATGCCAATGGATTCTATGTGATTCTCTTATGAAACTGGCTTTGACTTGACTGGCCAACCTGCTTTTCATGTCCTTGTGCCTTTTTGTAACATTCAAAACACTGACACGAATAAATCAAAGAGAACTTTCACATTCAGTTGGGAAATTATCTTAAAAAGAGAGATTGAATGTTTTCACAGTAACTAAGTCATGCTGCAAAAGTCACTGCATCAAAATATACAACAGAAATTTCTTGTGTTCTCATTCATTTCTGGGAAACTGATTTTTAACTGACTCTTTTAGATTGCATACATATAATTGGTCACTAGGAAAAGATTCAATAAAACATAATTACATTGAAAAGTTTCTTGAACAGTTTTTTCCACATTTTTCTCCATTTATACCTTTCATATACCCTATATTCTAACAACACTAGATTATACAAAGTTTATTTTAATGGCTTTATCCTGGAATACCATCTTCCATTCTTAATCACTGAGCACTTCTAACATTCACATTTCAAAGATCAGTAAAAGTTTTACAATTTCTCCATATCTTTCTTTGACATTTCTTTTCCAGGTCAAATTAATTGGTCATCATCTATATATCCTTAGCAATAAAAGTAATTTTCAAATACCATAGTTACATGTATTTTAGTCCTGGAAAATCAGTTATTCCTGGGTTTGGGGTTTTTTTGTATATATAGTATCATGATGTAATAGTTCTATGTAATTCTTCTCTTCTATGGGGAAAAGAAGTTTCATTGCTTTAATAGATTAGAAATGCCTGTGCAAGTTAAAAGAGAAGAAAAAACACTTTACCATTAAAAATAAATTCAACCTTTCACAAACTCAGAATACGAAGAAAAGATTATTACAGCCTAGAGTATAGATGGTTGGGTTTATCTGATAAATCAGCATTATTCCAGTTTGGAGTCGAAAAGAACTTTGAATAGTATAGGGATTTTTTTAATTAAGTCTTTTAATTATTCTTAAAAGAATAGGAAATGAAAGGTTATAGCTTCCTTCACATTACCTTGGAGTAAGATTTTTATCAGTTCTCCAAGCTAAGCAGAATCAAATCTGCTCATTAATTTCTTGGGAACTGACCAGAAAAAAAAAAAAAAAAAAGGTTGCCTGTGTAACTAGTAATGCAACTGATAGCAGATACTTTTTCTGCTGAGTCAGTTTTCACACTTCAGTGAAGGATCCTGATACCCTAGTCTCTAAAAGAAAACCTCATATTGGCTTAAGAATAGCATAATTCTTTGATATCTTTCTGAAGTGATTTAATATTATACAATGTTAATTAACTCAGTTAAATTTCATCAGCATATTATATTGACATTTTACTAAGACATTGTTTATGAAATTTTGCAGAACAGTATGATTTAAAGAGAGTTTTTTTTAATTAAAGCAAAAAGATTCATGTATACAGGAGGACTTCATTAATTATTTCAAGAAAATTGGCATGTGAAACTCTCTTAAATATGTAATTAAAACTGTACCCAAAGGTCAGATTAATAGTAAAAAGTTTGCTTTTCATTATATTTTATAAAATAAAAATAATAATGGCAGGAAGAAATGCTCATTTTTCACTGATAAAGCAAAAAGAAAATGTTTTGTTTTGTTTTTCTGCTTTCCACATATGGGTTGGCGTAATGTGACTATGATTAATTATGTCATGTAGCCCAAAGAGATATAGGCCATTTATCAGCCTAGCTAATAAAAAAAAAGCCTGTGAAATTACCTAGCTCTCTCTTCCCCTGCTATAGCAAGTCCAGAGGCATGTGCTTGTGATGATCACACTGCAAGATTGCAGGGGAAGGATGCTTGGTCCATGTCAAATTGGGTCTTGAATGAAAAGTACTTGTTTATTGTGTTACACCACTAAGAATTCAAGATTTAGTTGTTACTACAGCATAGTCTAGTCAATCTAACTAATACAGTAAATTTATTTTTTATTGTTCTTAAAACTTAGATTAAATTAGAGACTGTGCTAATTATTGGAATGAAAAAAGTAGAAATAAGTTCTATAAAGGTTGGTTTACATTTTCTAATAAAATTATATGGTAGAATAATTCATTATCCTTTCCTTCAATTTTGGCCTTCACTGCATAAGCCTAAGGAGGCTAACTTTTGCAAAAGAATGTGAAGATATCATCATTCTCAGAAGTCCTTCTACTTCAAACTTTAATAATCAAATATTTCCTTTGTAAATGCATATCCATGACATGGAAGACCACATCATGGTCTTGTAAAATTATTTTTCTTTGGCTGTTTTCCAGCGTAATTCTGCCACATCCTGGAGCGCCGGTGACTTTGCTTGTGATGCAAGTAGTTCTCCACTATCATTTTCCTTGACTTCATGAATCACATCTTAAATGCTGTTTCATTTCACCATAATTTAGGCTTGCACATTATGTAAATTAGATTTCAGAAAAGACCTGATGACAGCAAAAGACAGGCAATTACAAATGCTCGATTTGCTAGTATTGTTAAATGGGAAGGGAACGGAGAGAAAATTGGGAATGTGTTTTATAGTTGTATTATTTATTTGTGAATATCTCCTTGATGTGAGTATTTCTTGCCTAGACAACTTCATAAAGATTGGGATGCAAATATTCAGATAACAAGGGCTACATGTGCAAATATCTCATGACAAAATCAAAAATATTTTGGAATTCCTCAAAAATATATTTAAAGTATTTAATATGATTTAACATGACTTCCAATCTGGAAAACATTACTTTCCCCACTAATTAAACTATAAACCCTGGAAATTGCAAGAGACAATTTAAAAACTCCTAAAGGTGGGAAGGGGAAGGTAAACCGATTGCGGAACCCAGGACTGGAGGATCAATGCAGTGGCAGGATATCTTACAACCCCCTGCACCACAGCCTGCAGAGGAAGGGGGTCCAGGTAGTCTCAAATAGAAAGGAAAAGGCATCACTTTCATAATACGAAACATTTCCATCATGACAAGGATCCTTCATGTGGCCCTTTTATTGCCTACACGCCTCCCCCTCCCCCCACGCACCCCATTCCTAACCCTGCCATTCTGCCAACCCAGTCACATGAAGTGCATCAAAGTTTATACACACCGTATTCCACTTGAGCCTCCTACTCTCTTCATTACACTGTATTGGCTTCTCCTTAAGGTCACTGGTGCCACCAAGAACCTTTACATTAATTGTATCATAACTAAATATGGGACAGTTTCTGAACCGACCATCTATCTGTCTCTCAGGACTTTCAACTAATTTGTCATCTTGCAATATTGTGAGATTTCTTCTTACATGGTTATTGCATATAACCCCTGCTACTTATCCATTATTTCTAATCTTGATTTAATTACTATTCTGTTAGAAACTTCTGGCTTTTTCACACTTGTCTGTACCTGCTAACGCGACTATGTGCTTAATGACAACAGAACACCTGCAACATACTTACAGAGGTACACAAAATAGCATGGTTATAGTCACATAGTATACTGGATAAAATGAAATTTTATTTATCAAGTCCATTATCCTAAGTGAAGTATTTAAAGAATGGAAAAACAAACACCACATGTACTCACTATTAAATTGAAACTAACTGATGAGTTCACACGTGCATAAAGGGAAGAAAAACTTAATGGAAATCAAGTAGGAGGAAGGAGGGGAGGAGGGGATGGGTGAAAACTTACCTCACAGGTACAATGAACACCATCTAGATGATGGGTACGCTTGTAACCACTTATAACCATGACTCGAGCATTATTAAAATTGATTCTGTAGACTTTATTAGACATTAATATTTGTCATATATGACTATGCATGCATAAAACAAGAAATATAAGATAAATAAATATGTCAAAGGATCTGTGAAACTTCTTCACTTTCAGCATCTGACTTTTCTGAATCACTTTCTGATTCAGGATTCATGCATATCTGTTTTCTTCCACCCAGTATAGTCCTCTGGGTCATCAAAAAGATTGGTGATTCAGTAATTCTTAATATAATACCCAAAAGAACTGAAAGCTATGGGTGCTAAATTTTTATGCTAGTTTTAATGTTATTTACAACTAATCTACTTTTCATTCCTGCTCTAGGAAAGTTGTTTAAAAGTTGCGAATCACCATATTTCCCTTCTTATATCCACAACCATTCGGTTTCTGGGACATAGAAGAGTACTCTGCTAATGTCCTGAGGTTTTTGCTCAAACTTCTGACACTCAACCAGAAATTTTTCTACTGATTTTTTCTTTTTTTTATGATTTTGCATTTACAGACAATGGAAGCTACACCAGAGTTGTAATCTAGGAAGCAAAAATTATGCAATGTCATGATTGTAAGGAAGATATAGGCAACAAAGATATTAAAATGTGAAACAAAAGTGTGTCTTAGAATTGATTAATTGTGGTAATACTCACATTATGGATTGTATTAAAAAGATAAATGTATGGTTGATTTGTATAAAGTATGAAAGCACTTACGCCATTCACCTCACTTTACCAATTATCATATTAATACAGAGCTCCACATATCATTCTACATCTTTATAGAGAAAGGACTATGAACCACACGTCTTTATATCTATTATATTTTTAATTAAATCGTGTCTCTGATTTTTAAAAAAAGGAAAACATAATTTTAAAGCAGTTTCCAGGTAAATCGATTTTAATTATTTACTGGTTTCTAAAAGAACAATGTATCTTTTTAAATATTTAAACCACTTATTAAGTTCCAGTCCACTGTGTCTTCTCAGATTGAAAGTCATCTGTGAGATGACCATAGCTTACCATAGCTTCCTAGGTGGCTGAAGCAACTGCGATACAGTTAATTGATAGATGGCAATAAGTAGGTAAAGATTACAGGTCCTTTCATGTAAATATAAAGAACACAAACTTTTCAACTTATGGCTGGGTTTATTCAGATGTAACCGCACTATAAGTTGAGCATGACTTGCACACTATTATAAAGTCAGAAAATCATAAGTTGAACTATGATAAATAGGGACAACTGTAACTGCGTCAGGACACCAGAACATCTTGTCTTGGTAATATTTACCTAATTCTTTTGTCATTGAGTAATTAGTGTGGACCAGCTCCAGCACACCTCGGTGAACATACAACAGGCAGAAATAAATCACAATGTGATCTCAGACATCCTGGGATATGAAAAATCTAAACAGGACAAAGTTTTAGATTTCCCCCTTTGCTTGCAGGAGCAAGACTCAGTAATCCCACGGCAGCATGAGTTTAGCAAGTCTAATCCTCTTTTCTTTTCTAACATGCATTTCACATTTCAAGTGAGATCAAAATAGAGACCTGTCTGTATTATTGCAGTAGCTGCTGGAATTACTCAAGAGAGAAAAGGTGCAGCCTCAGTGAAACCAATTAATTTCACAGTACTTCAGCTACCACCCTTGTAGAAGGAATCGGGGACCACATTCATATCAGGAAGTGTGGCTTTGTATTAGCACATATTATGTTGAGCAACACTCCGAAATTTCCAGGCCCCATTGGTTCCAGTGAACTGTAATTAATATTTTCTTACTGCTCCTTGAGTTATCCCCACATGGATGTACTTGGCCTTCTCATTAGACAACCTCTTTATCCTTTATCTTTATCAAGCATCTCTGAAAGCACACACCTTCTCCCTATTCCAAAAAGTGGAGTTTATTTTATTTGGTTTTTCTTTTTCCTGACCCAAAACATAAAATTAGCCAATCTTCTGAGGATTAAACACTGTATATATCTGTGAAAGTAATTGACCTGTTTTGATAAGATTTGTCCATTATATTGTTTGTGAATTATACTACAACTTTAAAAAAACACTATAATGGCTAAGCAGAATTAAAATTTTGTTAAATGATGGTAAGCTTGGATATGTATTTTCATTTTAACTAAGGTCCTTTTACCATTCTAATATTTCATTAATTAAATTTTTCATTCCTTGCAATAACTTTAGTGTATCCGGTTATATATTAGAATAGTAAATGTGTTTTCAAACTTGAGTATGGTCCCTGAGTTTAGAAGTATCTATTTTCCTTTTTTTTAAAAAAAAAAAATTGACTTCCTGCTCATGTATCAAGGAAATTGCTCCAAATATGTAAGTCCAGAGAATCCCTCCTCCCAGCACAACTATTTGAGCACAACTATTCAAAAAGAAATCTCCCTCAAAAATAAAAATAAAATCTGTTCTTCTTTTTCCAGTTCTTTGAATCGATTCATTAGGTTGTCTGTGCTCTTTTTGACTTTTGGATATAGGCATTTATGGGAATAAACTTTCCTCTTAGGACTGTTTTGGCTGTGTCCCACAGATTTTGGTAACTTGTGTCACCTTTGTCATTTAGTTCAAAGAATCTTTTGATTTCCATCTTTACTTCCTCATTTATGAAGGAATTGTTCAGTACTATTCAGCTTTAAGAAACAATGGTGATAGCACCTCTTGTATTCTCCTGGATAGAGCTGGAGCCCATTCTACTAAGTGAAGTATCCCCAGAATGGAAAAACAAGCACCACATGTACTCACCATCAAATTGGTATTAACTGATCAACACATAAGTGCACATGTAAGAATAACATTTACTGGATGTCAGGCAGGGGGGAGGGGGGAAGGGGGAGGAGGGGACGGGTATATGCATACACAAAGAGTGCGATGCGCACCATCCGAGGGACGGCCGCAATTGAAACTCGGACTTTGGGGAAGGGGGAGGGCAACATACATAACCTAAACGTCTCTACCCCTATCATATCCTGAAATAGAAAAAAATAAAATAAAAAATAAACTTTTCCCCAAGAGGTCATTGAAGAATCCCTAACATAAAGTACCCAGGATCCAATAAACACCCCCCCCCCAAAAAAAAACAGCCATGACGGAGAAAACAACAATTAAATGCAGCCTTTGAGTATTATTTAAAATCCTGTTTTAACTCTTCTTTCTCTTGGGCTCTACTGTCACGATTTACCTACGATCACAGGTATATATGCTATTAAGCTCCATTTCTTTAAAGAGATTGAATACAGGTAATCTTTAACTCAGTGCACATACTATTTTAATTTTTGAATTGAAGCTACCAGTAAATTAATGTTAATTAATATGAAGAATCAAACATCTTAAAATATTTTACTGAAATTCAAAGCAGAACAGATTCTGTAGGTTATAATATTGGCTGAATCTCACACAAAAAAATCAAACACTTATTGGTGCATTTGAATTTTCACACATTTAATTGCAGTGTCAGTTTCAGGTTGGTGGTAAATTTAGATATCGCATGATGACTTCCTAAGTAAATTTCAGTCATACTGGTCCAATGCGCTCTCACCTGATAAATAAAAATGATACTTTTTTCAGTGATGGATGCGGTTGAATTAACAACTCTAATTTTGAGGGGTGTTAAGTAATAACATCTGAGTGAATTATAGTTTTGCCAAAATCCACATTTGCCTACCATTCACTCTCCTTCTTGGGACCAGACTGGGGCCAGGGCAATCATGGATTCTTTCCTGTCAGAAGTTTCTTGTGGTTTGAACCCAAAGAGTGTAGCTGCTTCTTATTAATAAGTATCCTGCAAGCTGATAATAATGGAGAATCTCATTGGCTTTGAGTTCCCTGAAAGCTCTATGTGGCGCCACGGACATGCTGTGTTACTCTCACTCTAAAGAGAGTCTCTGATTTCTTCAAGTGAAGAGACCACACACCTGGGCCTCAGCCTCAGGCTAACTGGGACAGGGCTCCACCTGCATCTCTTTACTGGTTTTCTTTGTTTTCTTTTTTTCATGAGAGCCAGGAAATACAGTTTTTATTTCATCATATCGCATTTGCTCCATCTTTTTAAAATATTATGTTGGTTAGATTTTTGCTAGGCTATGGTTTCAGTAGCATGGACTTGCACCCTGCACATTAGTTCTGATATAAGACAGAACTTCTCTTCACATGCCAAAAACACAGAATGTCCAGGCGAATTTGAATTTTAAAGGAACAGTAAATAGCTTTTTATTATATTTCACAAATATTGCAAGAGGCATATTTATACTAAAAAGTTCTTCATTGCTTATCTGAGATTCAAATTTAACTGAATAGCCTATATTTTTATTTGCTACAATTGACAATCCATTCACCTGCCATGAGCCGGAACCCAGAATCCGGACATACTAGATTGATAAGCAGAGCTTTTCTTTGCAGATATCCCAAAGGTGAACTTTAAGACAGTTTGGATTTTCATGGATTGCAGAAGCAAAAAATAAATGCATGAAGTCATTATGTCATATACGTATTCGTTTCTCATGGCTGCTATAACCAATTAGTACAAACTTGGTGGCAGAAATGTATTCTGTCATAGTTGTGGAGGTCAGAAGCTGAAAATCCAAATCAATGTGTCTGAAGACCATGCTCCCTTGGGGGCTCTAAAAAAGGAGTCAGTTCTTACCTCTTCAGCCTTCTGGTGGCTCCTGGCGTTTCTTGGCCATAGCTGTATTACTCCAACCTCTGTCTCCTTGGTCACATTAACTATTTCTCATCTGTGTGAAATCTCCCTCTGTCACCCTCTTAAAAGAATACCTACAATTACATTTAGGACCCAGCCAGGAAATGCAGGATGATATTTCCATTTCAAGATTCTTAACTGAATCACATTGGCAAGGTATTTGCCAAATAAGGTAACATTCACAGGTTACAGAGATGAGCATGTGAACATCTTGGAAGAGCATTATTCATTCTACCACATTAGAAATTTATGGAATTTTCAAACCTTCAGTTGGAAGTAAGAGTTTAAATTTTAGAGAGGCATACAGCACCTTGCAGCTATCGTTAAACTGTAGCTTCAAAGATGAGTAGTCTGTGAGTCAAAACTTTCTGGATCAGAATCTCTACAGGTAGAGTTTGGGAATGGATACTGAAGCAAACTTCCCAGTGATATGTGGGCACACTAAATGTGGGGGGAAATGCATAGTTTTCAAAAATAGGGATCATGAAAGAGGATGCTTCTGTTCTAGTCTGGACTCCTCGTGCTAAATGGTTAAACTCTGAAAACTTATATTAACTCTGCTAGCTTCCATTTTCTTTTGTGTAATAGGATGCTGGTAATGACACCTAGATTGTATAGTATTTGATAAGATTAAGTGAATTAATTAATGCAAAGTACTTAGCACTGGGCCTGGCTTATAGAAAATGCTCAAGGTATATTAGCTGCTTTATCAGAATTAATAACATTACTGTTATTACCGTTATTACTCTGAACTATTGTAGATTAGGAGAACACAAAAGAAAGCATTTTAATGGGGGTTCATTTAAACGGTCCAATTTTCTGACAGCTGGTACTAAATTTATAGCATATTAGCATGGGCTATAAGTAAGGCGTTTAAATGCTTCAAAGTTATAACCCATGTGTATACATAAATTGCAGTACAGCAGATATAGAAATTCATTTTCGAAGTTTAATTTCTATATAAAAATACAGTAATTACCCTAAGTTTCATCTCATAATACTGACTTAAAATAAATGCTTGTAAGGAGAAAAAATTTTAAACATAATGCTGAAATAGAAAATGCTTTGCATCTACTATGCTGTATAGAAAATATCTTTTACATAGTAGAACATGTTGAATTTATTTAGAAACTAAAAATGAATTTATAAAAAATATTTTCTCTAAATCTTCAAAAATTAGCAGCAATATAAATTCACCTTAGCATCCCTAAGCTAAAGTCTTTTCAGGTGCATATCAATTTGATATAACATATAAGTTAACACGTTTGTTTGAGTTCTTTAAATCTTATTTCAATGTATATAAATGTACATATCTTGTTAAATCTTTTGATAAAATGAAATTTTCAAAAATAGAACATTTCTGTAGTTATTGAAAGCTACATTACATTAGATTGATTTCATGGCCTTGCCTAACTCACAGAAATACTGCCAGATAAATTTTGCTGCAGTACTTTGGGTAATTCAACTAAACAATGCAAATGAGGTTGCATATTTTATGTTTAATTACAGGTTTCTCTAGATAAATTTATAAAATAACACATCTCTGGGAAGCTAACATAACATATTAAAGAGTTTGTTCTAAGTATGTTTACCAAATTATTTATAAAAATTATCATGTTTACTGTATTAGTTGGCTTTGGCTGCCATAACAAAATGCCACAGACGTGGTGGCTTAAACAGCAGAAATTTATTTTCTCACAGTTCTGGAGGCTGAAAGATGCTGGCAGGGTTGCTTTCTCCCAAGGCCTCTCTCATTCTCATTGTGCTTTCTGTGTGCACAATGCTGGCATCTCTTCCTCTCCTTACAAGAACACCAGTCCTATTGGATTAGGGCCCCATCCTTATGACCTCTTTTAACCTTAATTATCTCATTAAAGGCCCTATCTCTAAAGACAGACACATTGGGGGTGAGAGTTTGAATCTGAATTTGGGGGGAAACACAGTTCATTTCATAAGGTTCACCAAATAATTGTGTTAAAAGATTAAAATTATTCTTTGAAATTTAATTTCCCTTAGTAACTTACAACAGGAATGATAAAACTTAGCGTTCATTATTGCTGTTCATGAAACATTGCTGACATTGTGCCTTCTGGGTACTGAGCAGCGTGGTGTATGTTTTAGCACTATTGTCAGGAGAGACCATGTGACTAGTTCTGTTCAGTGAGCAGACAAGAGATATTATGGATATCATTTTTCTCCTTCACGCTGCTAAAGTAGTGCCCTAGAGAGGATGACGTAGAGTAGAGCTCCCCAGTGAACCAGGCATGGACGTGTCGCATAGATAAGAAATAAACTTTTGTTCATTGAAATATTAAGAGTCGCTGTTACCAGAGCGTAACCTCATCCTGACCTGTTTAGTAACTGTAGGAATGAATAAGCTTTAGTGGGAAAATCTGAATCTACTGATTCTGGTGAAGTGTACTAAAACTAGTAAATATAATTATATAAAAGGAAATTTAGCTGAATATCCTCTATGTCTGTTGTTGTCAGAAAGTATAGATTTGAAAAGAATTAAAAAACCACATTAGGAACATAAATATAGGATCAGCAGGTGCCCAGTGGGAAAAGACTATTGGAGAGTAAGAATAGGCCAAAGAAAAATGCTTCTTTCAGATAAGTTAAATCTTTTTATTCTCCCTGTGCCATTATACCACAGCTCTTGTATCCCATCAACTCATGATGTTGTCTTCAAACTGAATGAAAAAAAGAAGGTTCTCAGAAGTGGCATTCGTAAGATATCTCTCTAGTATCTTCTTATGTACAAAAGCTCTTTTTTCTGTATCCATGGTCACCTCTTTTTCTTTCTGTCTCTATGCCTCCATTAAATCTTAGGATTTTAACTAGAAATTATTTCCCAGTATTAAAAATTGAGTTAAAGGAATAATATCAAAAAAATTTGAGTAAAAGTAATTATGTTGCTGATAATTATGACCATAATCATATTGTATTAAGTCAGTATGTTTTAATTTATCACTGCATTCTAGAATTTTAGAAAGTTATTAATTAAACAAGATATTTTCAGTTGGTTTTAGCAAAAACTTTTAATGAGAACTTAGATGTGTCATGCTAAGACACATCTATGGTTGTATAGACCAAAAAAGGAAAAAATTAATTTTGCAAACCTGAAATATAATGACATTGTATGGTTAGTATATTTGGATGCATGTTGGAGAAATTCAGTAATAACTGTCTCTCCTAACCATTCTCACTGTGATATTATTTGGTATTTCCATGCTAAAATGTCCTTGAAAGGGAATAGAACTTTCTAATTTGATGTGTCTGATTAACAGTCATAAGTCAATTATGTATTGTCTGCTTCTCAGATACATGACTTGTTATTTCTGAGCAATGATTCATGCCTGACAACACTGGGACTTGGCTCTAATTGCTGAGCTTCCAAATTTAACCCCAACCAACTAATAAAGCAAGGGTAATTTTCCAGTTATAACAGATTTACGAAGCGAAATAAACCAGCATCTGCCCTTAGCAAACTAGCTACTTATATAAATGTTTTTTCATTTATGATATATAAAATTCTTCTCCCCAAACTGCTTTGACCTGACACAGTCTATTATCTTCTTGTGAGTTCCTTTATTAACAAGTTAATATACTTTGACATGTGCTCAGGATCAATTTTTCTAAAAAATTTTCCTCTAACAACCCATAACCCACACACTCCATCAAGCGATGATACTGCCTCCAAATGCGAAGAGAATAAAATGAAGTTGTCAAGAGTAAAAATCATTCCACTACACCCTGTTCATCACGTATCTACAAAGCTATAATTATCTGTCCTCAAAATGATATCCTTTCTTGCAGTTTCAAATGAAAAAGTGTTCCTTCTGTTCTAGGTGTATCCCTGTGCTTGTTTTCCCAATCCTTTCTTCTTCAGTGCCTGTGAAAACTTGTCCTCCAGAATACAGATTATCTTCCAGAATACAAATCATTTATTCTCCTGGTTTACCCACACCCCTTCTATGTTGGTGTCTGTTTGTAGGTTTTCAATGCGTGCAGGCCACTCTCGTACTTATACACATAAACAAGCTTGAAGCTCTGACTTTAGCGGGGCAAAGGCAATATATGTAACATAAACATTTGTACCCCCATAATATGCTGAAATAAAAATATACAAATAAATAAATAAACAAATAAATAAAATAAGAAATAAATCCTTCCACACTAATTTTGGGAATAGTTCAAGAAGAATTGGTATTCATTTTTAATATATGGTAGAATTCAGCAGTGAAGTCATCAGGTCTTGGGCTTCTCGTTGATGAGAGTGATTTTATTACTGACTCAATCTCATTATTCTTTACTGGCCTGCTCAAGTTTTCTATTTCTTAATGATTTGGTCTTGATATGTCACATGTGTCCAGAAATTTATCCATTTCTTCTTAGCTTTCCAATTTGTTAATGTATAGTTGTTCATAGTAGTCTCTAATGATCATTTGTATTTCTGTGGTATCAGCTGTGATTGTTTTCTTTTTCATCTATGATTTTATTTATTTGAGTTATCTCTCTGTGTTTCTTAGCTAATCTAGTTAAACATTTGTCAATTTTGTTGATCTTTTCAAAAACCCAACTCTAAATCAGGAGCAATACAAGGATGCTCACTTTTACCACTTCTATTCAAGGTAGTACTTTCCTGAAGTCCTAGGCAGAGCAATTGGGCTAGAGAAAGAAATAAGATACATCCAAATTGGAAAGGAGGAAATAAAATTTTCTCTGTTTGCAGACAGTAGGATCTTACATAGAAAAACCTACAGATTCCACAAAAAAACATGAACTAATAAACGAATTCAGTAAATTTACAAGATACAATATCAATGTACAAAAACCAGTAATGTTTCTAAACGCAGTGAACTACCTGAAAAAGAAATCAATAAAGCAATTACACTTATAATAGCTACCCAAAATTAAATAACAAAGATGAAATGTAACAAAGGAGGTCAAAGATTTCTGCAATGAAAACAATTAAACATTGGTGTAAAAATTGAAGAGGACACAAATAAGTGGAAAGATGTCCTGTGTTCTTGAATTGGAAGAATTAATAGTGTTAAAATGTCCATACTAAAGCAATCTACAGATTCGATGCAACCCCTACCAAAATACCAATGACATTTTTCACAGAAATAGGAAAACCATCTTAAAATTTGTGTAGAACCACAAAAGACTCTGAATATCTGCAGCAATCTTGAGCATAAAGAAAGAAGCTGGAGGTATCACATTACCTGACTTCAAAAGATACTACAAATCAATAGTAATCAAAATAGCATAGTACTGTCATAAAAACAGACATGCAGACCAATGGAACAAAATAGAGAACACAGAAATAAATATATGCATTTAAAGCCAGCTGATTTTTGACAAAGGTGCCAAGAACACACATTGCAGAAAAAAGACAATCTCTTCAATTAATAGTCCTGGGGAAACTGAATGTTTACATGCAGAAAAATAAAACTAGACCCTATTTCTCACCACTTAAAAAACCCAAATCAAAATGGATTAATTTCCCCCTTAATCTTTCTTTCTTTAACTCGGAATATTATGGGGGTACAATTTTGGTTGCATATATTGCCTTTGCACCACCCTAGTCAGAGCTATAAGCATGCCCATCCCCCAGAAAGTGCATGCCGCACCCATTAAGTGTGAATTTACCCATCCCCTCCCTGCCTGACACCCAATGAATGACAAGTGAGGATTTATATTGTAACACCCCTGAAGCGACACCTTTGAAGTTTATAAGGATATTATCAATTCATCAAATCGCTTGTGTATGTATTTGCTTATAATTATGTGAACAATGGGATGAAGTTGTGTACCGGTGGCCGATGCGAAATAGAAGCTATAGGCAGAGAGTGCAGAAATCTGGTGCAGGGACCGGGTAGAGTGCAGGAAGCATGGGGGAATGGGATAATTTCAAGGAACGTGAGGGAGACAGAGATTGGATGTACCACCTGCATGTATGTTGGATTTAGGATAGTACGTATATTGCAATTAGATATTCTGCATGTGCTTGAATCGAGGTGCCTCTCTCTCTCTCTCTCTCTCTCTCTATGTGTGTGTGTTTGTGTGTGTGTGTGTGTGTGTGTGTGTGTGTGTGTGTGTGTGTGCTGGGAAGAGTTTGTATGCATTGAGATTGATGTATATAGGTGTGTGTTATACGTGCTGCAAGGGCAAATTTGTATCTATTAATATATTGAATTATGTGGTTAGCATGTGTGTGAAATACGTGAGCAGTTGTCTTCATTTACTGTCTTTTCCTTTTTAGCAAACCTTTAACTTCTCATTGTGACCAACACGCTTGAATTAGATGCCTCTTCCATATCCTTATAATTTGCTGTTTCTAAGCCACTATAGGTCATAAATAAAATACTGATCCATGTTAAAATCATATGTAAAATAAAAACACTGCCCTCTGAAGTGACTTGAGAGGCAGACCTATTAGTGAACAATATAAGCATTAACAAAAACCACTTGTGGCAAAGAATTGATGACTCGGGAATTTTTCTTTCTTCATGTAAAACTCTCTGCTTGATTATGGAAAGTGTTTGCAATGATCTCCTACAGAAATGCATAAACAAAATGGTCATTATTACAAATTCGTCTCCCCAGAGATAATATACCTTAGAAGCATGTTTTAAAAATATCACAACACATTTAGTTAATGGTAAAAATAAGGTAGCAAAGAAAGAACTGGTAAGTACATAGCATAGACATCTGTGTCTGCAAGTCTAGAACAGAATTTAAGTTGTATTTTCTTTCCAACTTTTACCAAAATATTTGCCTTTGAGGAGATCTTTCTAGACAGCAATTTCCAACTGGCTATTAGCCAATCTTCCTTTTTCTCTCTTCTTAGCACATTTGTATCTCCTCCTAGACCACTACTTTTGAAGAGATTAGAGAAATGTTTGCCTGCAACTTCTGGAATGCATGATCTGCATATAACTAGCCTTAGTGAGGTTTATAATAAAAACAGATTGAAAATATGTATGTGAGGAAATGAAAGATTTAAGAGCACAAGTAAAAGTGAAGAGAGATTTCAGGGTCAATATGAATATTCTTGACCACCGAAAATGTACTTCTCTCCTGAATAGATAAAAGGATAAAAATTAATCATCTTGAGTGGATCCTCAATAGGCATGAAAGAGCCACTTGGAACAACTTAAGCTGAAGTTGCAAGTTCAGGAAGAGAAATTGTCTGATTCAGGGACGTTGGCCCAATCCATTTTATCTGACAGTTGAAAAAAGATTTGCAGTAACAAAATCACATTAGGGAATAGAGAACAAAGCACCAGAGGAGAACAAACAAGAAACTTGGCTCCCATACCAAGGGCAGAACTAACAAGAAGATGCTTCAGTTTACTAGATTCAGAAATGGAATAAAGGTATTTTTCTAGTAAGTACCATTTGGAGATTTGTGGGAGCATATTAATATCAATCTTCAAGTACTCCACTGAGATAATTCAGCTATAATTGTATCCACTTACAAATTTCAATTTTTGCATGCACATAAAAGAATACTAACATTTTGACCTCTTGCAATATTGGGGGGAAAACTTTTTATGAAACCAAATCGGAGAACAGAAATGGGGAATTATTAAAAGGTATTACATGGCCAGGCACGGTGGCTCACGCCTGTAATCCTAGCACTCTGAGAGTCTGAAGTGGGTGGATTGCTCAAGGTCAGGAGTTCGAGAACAGCCTGAGCAAGAGCAAGACCCCGTCTCTACTAAAAGTAGACAGAAATTATCTGGACAAGTAAAAAAATATATATAGAAAAAATTAGCCGGGCATGGTGGTGCATGCCTGTGGTCCCAGCAGCTCGGAAGGCTGAGGCAGTAGGATCGCTTGGGCCCAGGAGTTTGAAGTTGCTGTGAGCTAGGCTGAAGCCACGGCACTCTAGCCCAGGCAACAGAGTGAGACTCTGTCTCAAAAAAAAAAAAAAAAAAGAAAATGTATTACAAATGGCAAAACAACAAACTCTAGTTTATTTAGCTGTTGGTTATCCTATTGCTGAGCTGTTAGGATTTTAATTATTCATTTTCACTTCTGCTGATCATTTGCCTCAGATCATTTACTTCATCACAAGACAGGTTGGGACAAAAAAAATTAATCTGGTTGTCATAGTAAAAGTTTGCATAGAAAAAGGAATGGTTTAAATCAGAGGATGGCAAATTACTTTCTGTAAAGGGGCAGCTAGTGCATATTTTAGAATTCGTGAGTCATAAAGTCTGTCTTGCAACAAACAATTCATCTCGGCCATCATCGAAGGAAAGCAGCCATGAACAATATGCAAATGAACAAGCATGGCAATGTTTAACCAAACTTTAAGAAACAGGTAGTGGGTGATAAAGAATTCCACCATGCATTTAAAGTTAGGAGTTACCAATTTTTACCAATTCTTACAGAAAATAAAAGAGGAGAAAATCCTTCTCAATTCATTTTATGTATCCAGTATCACCTCAATCACAATACCGTGTAATGAAAAATGACCATGCAATGGAAAAAAAAAAACAAACTACAGACCAATATATCTCATGAACTTAGATATAAAAACTTTAATTAAATATTAATAAATCCAATAAAACTGTATAAAAATAATTACACAACCTGAACAAGTGGGATGTATTTCAGATTTGCAAGGCTGGTTTAGTATTCAAATATTTATCAATATAATCTCCCATATCAATAGGCTAAAGAGGAAAATTTATATACCATTTCAACTGATGTTGAAAAGGCATTTGATAATATACAATTAATTTGTAATAAAGTGTAACAATTTGGCTAATAAACGTATTTGGCTAAAGGAATAATATGTATAATTAAGAATAAAAGTCTACATCCAAACTGAAATATGACATCATGCTTAGAGTTATTGTTAATAATTCATAAACATTATTTATTTATAAGAAGTATGAGCTAAGGTAGAATCCTGGATAGGGCAAAACTGAAAGTTCAAGAAACTTGTCTTTCCGACATTGGTGGTTATAACGCTTTTCAGGTGTCTTGGTCCCTTTAGTGTTGCACTAAAGAAATAGTAATACTTGAGGCTCAGGTATTTTCTTTATAGCAACAGAAAAGGACTAAGACACCTGGGATGACCAGTCCCCTGCCACCCGCTCTCATCTAAATTCAGCAGAAGGTGCACAAACTAGTATCTGGTCTGGAGAACTTCTCATGAGATAAATCAGCTTATCGGTGAAGGTTCAAATTGAAATATTGTATATGAAATTTAGAATAGTCTGAATAAGGAATTCAACAGATGAGCTGAATAACAGGATGGAAACAGCCAAAGAATGAGTTAGTATACTCAAAGACTGGGTTAAGGAAAAATAATAGAAGAGATAAAAGAAATATAGGAAATGTGAAGGAATAATGAAGTGTCAACCAATATCTGTTCAAAAGAGAGAAAAATAACTTTAAAAAAGGAAATTTGAAGAAATACTGACCCATAACTACTCTGAGTAAAGAAAAAATGAAAAGGCTGATTTTGAAACATACAGCACAATTGGGAAGGGAAAAAATGTCTGGATAAAGTTTAGAGAATTGTTGGGCATCCAGTCAAGGTAAATTTTTGAAGTATTTCGTAAAGAAAGAGCAGACCGTAGAGAAAGAGGTTTGTTTTAAGGAGTTCCCTCAGTTATGGAAACTGGCAAGTCCAAGTTCTATGAGGAGAGTCAGTGGGCTGAAGGCCCAGAGAAGAGCCATTGCTGCCGTGAACGTCCGAAGGCTGTCCACTGCAGAATCCGCTCTTGCTTGGTGGATGGGTGTGGGAGTGGGAAGTCAGTATTTTGTTCTATCCAAGCCTTATCAACTAATTGGATGAGGCTCACTTACATTAATGAGGGCAATGTGCTTTACTCTAAATCCACCAATTTAAATGTCAATTTTATCCTAGAACACCCTCTGAGAACATCCAGAATAATGTTTCACCACATATCTGGGCAGAGTAACCCAGCCAATTTGACACATAAAATTAACCATTGCAACCTTAACAGATACATACACACACACACACACACACACACACACATACATGCAGACATACGTGCAAACAGAATTAACTTTCTAATCAGATATCTCAGTGGCAAATCAGCATATAAGAAAACCAATGTAAAAATAGATTGATGTATTAAATGAAAATAACTTAGAATGTAGAATGTGATAGCCAAATATTTTTACTTAAATAAAAGGGTAAAATAAGGATGTTATAACCTAAAATTTTTAAAAGTCTACAACAGAAATTAATTTGGCTGAGAAAGAAATAAATTCATGAAGACTGCATGAGCTAAATGGGAAACAGAGCTGATAAAATAATTTTGTGATGTATAACGTTGTCTTAAAAATCAAGGAGAACCACAATATGTACATTAAATGACCCAACAAAAATATCCTAGATTGGTACTGTCCAATAGAAGTATAATGCAAGCCACAAATGTTAACCACTTGGTAATTTTAAGTATTTTAATAACCATATTAGAAATAGTAAAAAGAAACAGGTAAAATTTATTTTAATAATATATTTAAAATATTATACCTATCTCATACTGTATGTATCTAAAATGTTATTTTAACAAGTAATCAATATAAACAATTATTAATGAGGTGTTTTACAGGTCTATTTTTTAGAAAGTCTTTGAAGTCTGGTGTGTATTTTACACTTAAATCTCAGTTTGGACTAACCACATTTCAATCACTCAATAGCCACATGTGGTTAATGGCTACCATATTGGAAGAATGTGGTTCTAGATGATACCAACAGGATGGGTGGTCAGCCTGAGGGTGTCTAATATTCCACAGCAAGTTAATGGCAAGTGCTGAGTGTGGGGCACCAAATGAAGTAGAGCCAGGCTTTGATGAGTGACCAAAAGATCTCCCACAGAGAAATTCCAACCACAGAAATTTTCTCAGTTTATCTCAGAATAAATCTAAGGCTGTTATTTCTGGCTATTGCCACAATGCTTTGCTGCTTGATAACTTTTGAGATGTAATTTTTTATGGGAAAAAACATACTTAGTAAAAACCTGAAAATGTTGCATTAAGATTATCACAAAGTTATAAAACATTTTTTTTTTTTTTTGAGACAGAGTCTCACTCTGTTGCCCAGGCTAGAGTGCCATGGCATCAGCCTAGCTCACAGCAACCTCAAACTTCTGGGCTCAAGATTATCACAAAGTTATAAAACATTTTTTTTTTTTGAGACAGAGTCTCACTCTGTTGCCCAGGCTAGAGTGCCATGGCATCAGCCTAGCTCACAGCAACCTCAAACTTCTGGGCTCAAGCGATCCTCTTGCCTCAGCCTCCCAGGTAGCTGGGACTACAGGTATGTGCCACTGTGCCCAGCTAATTTTTCTATTTTTAGTTGTTTGGCTAATTTCTTTCTATTTTTAGTAGAGACGGGGTCTCGCTCTTGCTCAGGCTGGTCTCGAACTCCTGAGCTCAAGCAATCCTCCCACTTCAGCCTCCCAGAGTGCTAGGATTACAGGTGTGAGTCACCGCGCCCAGCCTAAAATAATTTTTAAGAGATATTTTTATTTACAACTGTGATTTTCTTGAACCATTACTCCTTATCTCTTAACTCATTTTGCACATGACATGTTGAATGCATAATTAATAGACCAGACATGCATCTAGTAGAAAAATAATAGCTTTAATTTTAAGCTGTCATCACCCTCAGAAAAAAACTGCTTTCATGAATCCTGATGAGTCATCATTCTCTAAAAATAAACACCATGTTTTTTTCAAAATGTTTCTTATTCTCACCTAAAGCTCAAAAATCCTTACCTATATCTACAAAAATTCAAAGACTATAGTGCTTTGAGACTCCAAATAGCCTCTTTACTCAGGCAACAAATGCTGTTTTCCTCTTTCATGTCACTCATGCTTTGCAGGCAGCTTTTAGCACCTGCCATTAGATGCCGTGAGTTAAAACCTGGAAAAACAATGATTGAGGAACTATGTTAGTGAACTACTCTGTGGGTAGACAGGGAGTTGGTCTAATTTGTGCTGAGCAACACGGCTTATAAGGCTGCTCTTCTACCTTTCCCAGAAACAAAGCATGTAACACAGAAAGACATACAGCATATGAAATGTACCTTTTTCCTTACTGACCTAACCCGTCCTCATTTTCCCAGAAATATCCCTGGACCTGCCTCTCTCAGGTTCTTTACTCAAAGGACCTGCAGTTCTCTGCACATCCCTTTCCTGTGTTCACAACCCCACAGCATCTACACTTCATGATATACCTTGTCTTCAGAATTCAACTTCACCAGCTCCTCTGTCCAAACAGTGGGTAAAATTGTACTCCCTGAGCAGACCTGTTTTGCATCTTACTACATTGTAATCCAAATACCTGTCTACCTCTATATGACCCCCATATGATCATACTTATAACCCTAGCTTCCTCAAATGTTTTACTTTATCTGTATATAAAATATGTGTATAAACATATATATATATATATTCATGTAAGAAGTAATACTTCTCAACAAT
>RJWJ010007349.1:0-57917 GCA_004363605.1 Indri indri
CGCCTCTAGGTAGGCATCTAAATTAATTTCTGGTTTTATCATTCCTGTGTTTATTTTTGCAAAATTAAAAACTTTCACTTTTTTCTTACACAAAGGTGGCATTCACAGATACTCTGCATTTTTCTTTCTTTCACTAAATAAATCCTGGACGTCAGCCCACATCAGCTGGTCGAACTCTTCCTCATTGTGTTTCAGGGCACGGCAATCCAGGTGTGGATGCGCATGAGCGGTGCTGGCAGCGGGTTCCCTGGGGAGGGCTCTGGGGTGGTTCTTCCTTACCAAGTCGTGCAGCTGTGAGCAGTGTCCTTTTGTGTCGTGGGGGTGCATCTCTAGGATAGACTCCTGGAAGTGAGATGGCTGGGCCAAGAGTTAAGGCACAAGTAATTCGGTCGGCTATTGCCAAATTTTCCTCCACGGGGGTTGTGCTGTTTTATGTCCCGCAGGCTCACAGAGAGAATGCCGTGGGATTTTTGCCAATTTTATCTCAGTGTGGCTTTTTAAAAAATCAACTTATTGAAGTGTAATTTACATACGAAAAAATGCACCCATTTAAGGTGTCCAGTGTGGCGAGTTGTGGCCAATGATCTACTTTCTTTTACCACATGACTTTTGCCCCTTCTAGGATTTTATATAAATGAAATCACACAGAATGTAGTCTTTTGTGTTAGGCTTTTGAAAAAACCGTATATATTAAAGCATGCAGCATGATGTTTTTTTATTTTTTATTTTTTTTTTGGAGACAGAGTCTCACTCTGTTGCCCGGGCTAGAGTGCTGTGGCATCAGCCTAGCTCACAGCAACCTCAAAGTCCTGGGCTCAAGCGATCCTCCTGCCTCAGCCTCCCGAGTAGCTGGGACTACAGGCATGCGCCACCATGCCCAGCTAACTTTTCTGTATATTTTTAGCTGTCCAATTAATTTCTTTCTAATTTTTTTTGGGGGGGGCGGGTAGAGACGGGGTCTCGCTCTTGCTCAGGCTGGTCTTGAACTCCTGAGCTCAATCTGCCCGCCTCGGCCTCCCAGAGTGCTAGGATCACAGGCGTGAGCCACCGCGCCCGGCCCAGCATGGTGTTTTGATACATGTGCACACGATGACATGGTTACCGCAGATGAGGTAATTGACGTATCCATCACCTCACGTAGTTGTGGAGGGGAGTGGATTGGTAAAAGCGCCTAGAATCTACTCTCCTAGCGAATGCCCAGCATGCAGTGCTGCTAACCGCAGTCCTCGCGCTGTCATCAGATCTCTAGACTCACTCGCGCTAGTCCCTGAACTTTGTGCCCTTTGGCCTCCGTCTCCCCTCCCCGCGGCCCCTGCGCTGGGCTGCTTTGACCCAGGATAAGGATGCTGAGATTCGTGCGTGTTGCGTACGTCAGTACTTCGTTCCTCTCATGGCTGAGTAGTATCCACTGTATGGATATGCCGCAATTCGCTTCTCAGTTTTCTTACTGATGGACATTTCGGTGGATTCTAGTTTGTGCCTGTTGTGAATAAAGCTCCTACTACTGCTTGAACAAGTCTTTCTGTGGACATACGTTTCCATTCGGGGGATAAATAGGAGTGGGATGGCTGGATCACACAGTAAGTGTGTGTCCAACTTTGTAAGTCACCAGACCTTTCTCCGCCGCAGCTTTGCCATCTTCCACTCCCCCTAGGAGCAGCGTGTGAGTTGCGGTGGCTGCGCGTCCTCAGACCTTGGCGTTGCTGGTCCCCAGTCTCGGCCGTTCTGGGAGGGGGTGCGGTGTCTCTGCGGTTTGGATTTGCATTTCCTTAAGTACTAAGGACACTGAGCATCTTTTCTGGTTCTTATTGGCCACTATATTTCCTTTTTTGTGAAATGTCTGTTCAAATCTTTTGCCTTTTACTTTTTTTTTTTTTTTTTTTTTTTTTGGTGACCGTAACAGGGACAGATCTTTTGCTCATTTATAAAACCAGGTTGTTTGTCTCTTTATTATTAAGTTGTAAGAGTTGTTTATATATTCTGGATACAAGTCCTTTTTATATATAGCGCAGATATTTTCTCCTAGTCTGTGACTTGCCTTTTCATTTTCTTAGTGGTATCTTTCCAAGACCAGAAGTTTTAATTCTTTTGAGATGCAAGTCAGGTTTTTCTTTTCTGGTCAGTACTTTTCATGTCCTAAGAAATCTTTGAATATCTCTTATTACTGTGATGAGTAGGGTCGAGTACTTTCTCTTGTGTCCAACGGCCATTTGTATATCTTTTTCTGTGGAATGCCCATGTCTTTGGCCTGTGCTTTTAAAGTTCGTTTACTGGTCTTTTTCTTGATTTCTAAGAGCTCTTTGTCCATGAAAGATTAGCACTTTATAGTATATTGCAATGTTTTCTCCCAGTCCGTAGTTTGTGTTTTTGACTTATGTCTTCTATGTAAAATTGCACGCATGTGCTTTTATAGCATCCATCCATGTTTGCACCTGGTATTATGGTGTCATTTTTTTTAACAGTTGGATCTCTATTCCATTTGGAGTTGATTCTAATGTGCCATGGAAAGCATGGAATCAATTTTATCTTTTTCCAAATGACTATCCACTTATCCCCATATCATCTATTAAAAAGTCCTTCTGTTTCTAATGATTGGAGATCATCTCCCAGACCTTTTTAATTCAAATCCTGGACTTCCACATGGACTTTCTCCATTTCTGCCACATGGCCCCATCTGTCCATGCTCGTGCTGACGGGCCCCTTCTTCCTTGGGGACTTCATGATACATCTCAGCACAAGGTGGGGACTCCTCACCACTCTTCTGTTCGGAGGGTTTCCTAGGGGTCCTTGCTTATTTCTCCAGACTTTAGAATCATCTTGGCTAGCTCCTGAAAAGACACTTGATTTTTTTAAAAATTGAGATTGTGGGCGGGGCCTGGTGGCTCACACCTGTAATCCCAGCACTTTGGGAGGCTGAGAGGGGAGGATCACTTGAACCTAGGAGTTGGAATTGGAGTGCATACCTCACTGCACTCCAGCCTGGGCAACACAGGGAGATCCTGTCTGTTAAAAAAAAAAAAAGAGAGATTCTGTTAAATTTATAAATTCACTTTGGAAAAGCTAGAATTTTTTTGCTGTGGAATTGACCTATGCAAAAACAAGGAGTGTTCTCCATTTGCCCAAGTTTACTGTTAATGTGTAAGTTAGACTCTTGGGAAGACTTTTGCAGGACTGTTACGGAGGTTTGTTTCATGTATATTTTGTATATTTAATGTTAGGTTTATGCTGTAGCATTTATCTTTTCCATTATTCTTATAATGGGTTCTTCTCTTTCATTCTGTTTTTGAACTGAATGTTTTCACTGTATATGGGGGGAGCCTGTAATTTGTTGTCAATTTTCCACCTTGCTATCTTACTGAGTACTCTTTTTCGTTTGTATTCATCTTAGCATTTATTTTCTTGGGTTTTGTAGGCGTACCTTGATGTTATCTGAAAAAAATGATCATTTATCTCTTCCTTAAGGGATGAACATTTTTAAAGATGTGTATTACATGTTGCCAAATCTCCTCTTTGAAAAAATATGGTACCAATTTATACTCCTCCTGTGGCAGTGTTTCGCCATACCCTTGCCAGCACTTGAGTATTATAACATGTAAAAAGATCTTTGCCAATTTTCTACAACCCTCATTCATTAAGAAGACATTCACTGCACCCCTTCTCTGTGCCAGACGCTGTGCTGAGGACACAGCAGGGAGCCCACAGATGTGAGCCATCCTCTGGGACCCACGTTCCAGAAGGAGATGAGGCTTGTTTCTTGAGGTTTAAAATGAAGACTGCTGCTGCCCTCTGAGCCCAGCTGATGGGAGAAGGCCAGGCTGCCCTAGTGGAGAGCCCATCCCTGGCCCAGGGACTCCTTCTGGAAAATCCCGAGAGGTTATGTAAAAGCCATCGCCCTCAACCCCTCTGTAGAGCCATGTCACGATAAGCCCTTCAAGTGTCTCGCAGGATCCCCTGCACAGGCCGGGCAGTGCCAGCAGCAGCAGCCCTACTCGATTGGCTCAATCTGTCCAGGAGCAAGGGCCAGCCAGGGACCCTCCTGGACCAGTCCCAGGCTACCCAGTCCTCCCCGCCTCTGCCAGGCAGGTTTGGGGCTGAGCACTGAAGAGCCCCTGCCCCATGGCTAAGATCTGATAAAATGGACAGATGCTCCCTGGAGGCTCCTACTTTCCCTTAAAGCCCAAGCCCAGTCCCTGGAGACCCCTTGTGAATCACCCTCTGCCCATTTGCAGAGGGCACTCATTGGCAGCAACCCTGTCCTGCCGGGGCTGGCACCCTCCAACCCCCACCCCAAAAGGCTGGGTGGGAGGTCCCAGAGGGCTCCGCCCAGGAGGCTCACCCACCTCATTCTCCTTCCTTTTGGCCCAGTGCCCTCTGACCTCGGCCCCTCCTCCTCATACCCATGCTCCCAGCACTGCAGCTTGCTTGCTGTGTGATCCCGGGCAAGTTGCCTTGCCTCTCTGGGCTTTTTCCCTTCTGCATCTCACAGGTATTTGTGAGGTGTGAAAAGACGGAGTATTCGCAGCAGGCCTGCACAGCGTGTGGCACAGAGAAGACTCCAGGAACACGTGTTCATTGAACAAGAGAGTGAAACGATAGATGGATTCTGCTTGCAAACCTTCCAGTGGCTTGGTTTCCATTCAGACCATCAGAACCCAAAGATCAGATCCAGGGGCTTCTAAATGCAGTGCTTGTTGGAAATGCAGCCACCCCACCCTATGTCACTGAATCCCACGCTCGGGGCATTTCTAGTGTGCCCACGATGAGCTTGGTGGGGAGCTGGGCCCAGAGAAAGGGCATTTGGGTCCTGGACCCCAGCCCTGCTTGTGCCGGCATCGGATCTCTTCGCGATCCCCTCCTGAGGTCCTCAGACAGCCGGGCCTTCGTAGAGATGGACGGGGGCAAGAGGGATGCCCACCACCCTCGCCCCAGGCAGCTGGGTCCGAACGAGAGAGGAAATTTCCTTCTCTCTGTATTTATTTTCTACATCCTTGACTTTGAAAGCCAAGCTGGTGTTGATATTTACCTTGGCTGGGCCTCCCGTCTCCCCAGGCCAGCCTCATGTAAACACACTGTTCCTTCTCTCTGCTCTGCTAGAGGTGGCCTTTTGCAACCAATTCTAGGAATTTTTAAGGCTGAAGGCACAGGTTCAGGGACCAGCCCTCTAGGGAGCCCAGGGTGCAAGGGGCCCTGGGACCTGCCATGCTGGCGGCTCCCTCTCCAGGGGCTCATGCCAAGGGCCACAGGAATGAGCCGGAGCAGGGCAGGGGCCTCTCGCACACGATGCCTTGTTCCTCCTCACGGCCATGCTGTGGGCGGCCCTGCCCTCCCGTGTTCACGCAGAGGGTCAGACTCACAGGACACGGGCCGAGGGGCCCAGGCAGGATCTGGCTGTCTCCACTATCCTGCCCCAGGCCACCCCTGGGGCTGGCAGGAAAGGGCTCGCTCTTGAGTGACAGCCAGTTCTCCGGCGTGAGTCTGGGAGTGTCAGCAACTGGACTGCAGCGCAGAGCGGACAGCGGAGCGGGTGGTAGGCGCACACGCCAGGGAGGCCCTGCCCTCATGGAGCTGGCCTTCCGGAGGGCGCGTGTGCAGCAGGGAGGACACGAGCAAAGACACAGAGGATCTGGGGTGGTGGTGAGTGCTGCAGAGCCAGGGTGGCGGCCCTGGCTGGGTCAGGAAGCCCCCAAGGCGGGCGTGAGAGGTGAGGCAGCAGCCCCCACTGCTCAAATCCCCGCTCTCCCACCCGCACCCCCACCTTGGCTCTCTGACCGATGAGGCCTTGGGCAGGCGAAGTAGCTTCTGTGAGATCTGGTGTCCTCATACGAGGACTAGAAGGCAGCCATCGGCCACGCAGGAGCCATGGATGAGGCTCTGTGGGCAGCGCCGCCTCACTCTGCACACGGAGCTGCGTTCTGAAACCCCCTCAGGCAATGGCACCGCTCAGCTGACTCTCCCCTTCTCCACGCAGATCTGGGACATGAGCGACGATGAGACCGTCTGAGACAGCCTCGAGTGGGGCGGACCCCTCCCTGGCCACCTGCTGAGGAGCGCTCAGTCCCCCCTGGAGCAGGACTGGTGATGCCGGGCCTGCGCCCTCCGACCTGTCTGGTCCCTCCTCTCCATGCCCGGAGGACTGGAACCCCCTCCACTGCCCAGGAGCGTCCGGTGTTCTACATTTGTCGTGATTCCTGATCCTGCCAGTTCTGAGCTAAATAATAACCTTGGCTTTGGCATTGCCATTGATCTGGGACTTGGTTCCCTCCATATACAGTTCTGTTTTTCTTGTCACAATTATTTGATGATCCAACTCCCAGGCTCCTTTCCCCTTGACCCCGAGGGGGGTGGCAGTGAGGACGGGGAGCTGTTGGCCCAATGCAGACCAAATGGGGAAAAATGAGAAACCAGCTTCTGCCTGGAGCCACTGTAGCGAGGCAGTGCCTGGCCCCAGGCTGTGGTGCTGGCCCCACTGGGGCCTCTGCCCACCCTGGTCTCCCCTCCCCCGTGGGGCCCTGGCAGAGAGGGAAGGAGACCTGAGCTGCTGCAGACTGAAGGGACCACACTCACCCCAGGGACCCCAGCACTCCAAGGACAGAGCTAGCTGCCCGCCTCCTGGCCTGCCCTCAGCCGTGGACATAGCCAGGCCTGCCTGCTCCAGGGGAGGACAGGAGGCTCGGCTGCTGCCCTGAGCTGCTGGAAGGGCCCAGTAGCAGGTCTCAGGCCAGGTCCTGGCAGCTGCCCAGGTGTGAGGCTCCTCCTTGCCCTTGTGGGCACTCAAGGCCCAAACAGGGCTGAGCTGCCTGCCTGCTCCACTCGAGGGGTCGCCTCGCTGGTGGCTTGGAGGCCCTGACTCTAAGGTGGGGTGGCTGTCCTTGTGTGTCTGCCTCAGCCTGTAGCCAGGCGGCTGAGGGGGTCCCAGAGCTCAGCCACACGTCACTTAGGCCGGGGCCGGTGTGCCTCTTCCTTCTGGGCTTGTGCATCTGTGCAGCCCACGGAGCTGGGTGTGGAGACCCAGGAGAGGGCACATCCTTAGCATCTGTGACCACCCTGCCCGTGTGTAAGATGTCACTGTCCCTGCAGTGACCTAGGAGCCAGAGGCACCCTTTCCACACTTCTTTTATTCTATTCTTATGGCTTTAAATTTTGTTGTAGGCCCAGAACCAAAGTCAAAATTGAGTCTGGAGCTGACTCTTAAAACAGCAGGATTTCTGTAGGGTAGATTTTAAATGACGCTTCTCCTAAAGCAGAAAGTGGAAAATTAAAATTACTCTTTCCCAGCTCATGTGGGTCTTGGACCGGCTGGCCACACACAGGTGCAGTGACACCGAATGCACCCCCGGCCCCGGGGGCCGCTGCCCACCCAGCCCGGCGCTCGCTCCAGGACAGAAGAGCCACACGCAGCCTGTGGTTTAAGAGCACTTTATTATTGTTCTTAAGGCTACTTTTAAGTACAAAAAAAAAGATGGCCTGCCAAACCTTTTTTTTCTTCTTCCAGGAAAAACAGGCCACAGAGAATGGTATATTACAGATTTACAAACACGGAGAGAAGGGTCAGAACGCGCTGCAGATGGCTCGGCTCTGGGAAGAACGTCTCGGAGCCCCTTCTAGCGCAGGGAGGGTGCTCGTGCTCAGGGACAGGTTTGGTTTTCTGCTGCCCGAGGCCCCTCCAGGGTACTGCCCATCCCAGATAGGTCAGTGCACCAAGGGCCCTGCCGTCAGCACCGCCAACCCTCCCCACGCGACCACCTCGCTCGCTGACAGAGAACGGTCCCAGGAGCGCTCTCCTCCTCGCTGGGCAGCAGCGGGTCGTTTTCCTGTTAGGACGCTCAGTAGCCTGTAGCAGTAACAAACTAGTGGCTATTAATGCAGATGCAGTGTTCTCATAGAATAACTGTGTTCCTGCACTTTTACAGACACATCTACGACAAAAAAAAGATCAACTTTTTTTTTCCAAACAAAAAAATATGAATGATTACAATAGGACAGGGAAAAATTAAATAGCTACATATCATTAACAAATTAATTGTTCTTCAAAAAATACCTACAAATTTCTCTGTACATTCTTTACGCACAGCGTAATGATGGTCTTAAAGTTACCTATATAAAAAAAGTGTTCTCAACAATTTCTCCTACAGAAAATACAGGGGCCTGAATGCCAAAGCTTGGAAGCCCAGTAACGTGGGAGTGAAATGTGTGCAGGGGGCAGGAGGAAAAGGGCTTTCCTTCCACTTCTGGAAAGGCCTGCAGCCACGTGACTGCACAAGCGCCGATGCGCCGACCTCTCCGCTTGGTGCCAATTCCCAAAATTCAGCAGCTACGCTGGACTTTTCTCATGCTAAAACCAGCCTCGAGGGCTCCCGTGGTTTCTGCAAGCCCATCAGACCTCCCACGGGATGTGGCCACACCCATGTCACCTGGTCAGGTGCCTTGTGGCAAGCTCTCTGGTGGGCCAGGCTGTGTGCAGACACTGGAGGGGCAGGGACAGAAACGCTCATCGACCGAGACAGCAGCTGTGGACCACCACTGCCTGTCTGCCATGCTTGCTGCTGCACCTAATTTCTAAGTAGTAGCTATTAATACAGCAAACGATAAATGCAGTAATAACTGTATAAAGTCATAGGAATGTATACTGCCTTGGCCCCAGCGTACGAGGAAGCAAACAAAATACCATATCACAGATTGTCAGGAATCTGCTGTTCAGCTAACAGAGTTCAAAGGAGCAGTTTCTGCATCAAGGGAAGTTGGAAGGCACAAACCCCACCTCCCCTGGGAGCCTGTATAAAGCAGACAGGGACGCAAAAAATAAATGCCGTCAGCCTGCGGCAATAACTCCAGCATCCGCGCTGAGGCAGGCTGACGGCTCAACTGCTCCCTGCAAGGGCCTGCCAGGAGCTGGCTGTCCCCGGCACCCTTGTGAGTAAAGTGAATATCAAATACAAATCTTAGAGTACAACTGTACCAGCAGTAAGTATATCTAGGACTGTAACTGACAAAAATAAACTAATTCTGAAAAGAAGATAGTAAGTATTAAGGTTTTTGTTTACTGTCTATACAATTAATAGAAACCAGCTATTTTTTTTCCATTAAAACATGCATCATGTTTAAAGCACTACGGAATCCTCCAACCTCAGCTCTAGTCTAACAAACTGCAGTGTTCAGAGAAGGTAAAATGCCCGTGATTGGTAGAGTCTGCAGTCCAGTTGCAAGCACCTGAAATCTAGAGAAAGACCTATAACCTGTATGAGACTTCCCCTTCCAAAGCTGTTTTGTCTAAATTTAAAAACAACAAGAACAACAAAATACAAATGGTCAGAAACGTCATCCTTAAATCCTTTGTTTTTCAGCAGTTTGCCCTCAGAGTACTAGCATCACACTTAAAGTTGTCAGGCAACTCTAGTCCTCCTATAGTGCAAATCAGACACGACAGTTCTCTTCAAGTATACACACGCACACACGACCGAACCAAACACGCCATGGAAGCTGAGCCACACACACCCCAGTCTCAAGAAGCAAATGGAAAAGCACAAAGCGTCTGGGTCACCAATGTCATCATGGCTTGTGGCTGAGAAAGTGCGCCGTGGAGTCCTGGCCCCGTCGGGGCGGCAGACCTGCATCAGAGGTTTCTTTGGTAACTGAGGCAGGAAGTAAGGATGCTACATTAGACAGGTGTTCCACACGTAGTTCCTGCTGTCATGTTTGAGGGCCCCCTTGTACGAATACCAAGCAAGTACAAAAACAGAACAGAACAAAAATCCCAACAACATGGTTTTGCGAATAAACCATCCCTTCCCTTCCCCCCGCCCCACCCCCGTGACTTTTTTCTGTTTTTAAGCGGACTGTTCGAAGCTCAGGCAAACCATGCAGATCCCGTGCCGCCGGAGGGGCTCCTTCAGGAGACCACGGAGGGGGAGTGGCTGTGGCTGACCATGTGGGCAGAGGGGCTGGCGGGCTGGCCCCTGCGCGAGGCCGATTCGGGGCTGCTGGATGCTCCGTCCTTGGCCGCTTTGATCTGAAGCCACGTGTCACCCAGAGCTTTGGCGAAGTGGTCGTCCACGGAGCCCGTGATGGACACAGAGTTGGGTGCGGGCTCGGGTTCCTTGTAGTTCTTGCCCAGGCTCCTGCGGAAATGCTCCTCCACCACGGGGTCACAGGTGGCGGTGGCTGCAGGCAAGCAGGACAGCGGTCAAAGCACAGGCGGCTGCGGACGCGCAGCACCCTCCCTCAGGGGCCGTGGCGGTGCAGGGTCTGGGGAGGGGGCCACCTCCCCCGCAGCTGGGCAACCTGGACAGGTCCCTCTGAGTCTGTGGAACGGTGACCCACCTGCTGCACTGGGCCCAGGTCTGGGCGCGGAGAGCACGTGCACTGAATTTAAACAGGACCTACCGTCTCCCCTGACCAGACCGTGAGGCCCTGGGGTGAGGCAGCACGTTTCTCAAGCCCTTCCCGCGCAAGCCGCGCACGCTACGTGTGCACTGCACGTGCTCAAAAAATACCCTTCGACCTCGACAACAAAGAAGCTCCAGGGCGAAGGCAGCTGGGCCTGGTTCAGCCCCAGACACTCACCACTTGGCGGCCTCCGGTAGCTGGCGGGCCCGGGCGCGGCGCAGCCGCTGTGCGCGACGGGGCAGTACGAGAGGTTGCAGTTGCGGGCGCCGGCCGAGGCGCACGTGATCACCGAGGGCCGGTTCTGGGGGGGAACGGGCGGTTGTCAGTGCGTGGGGACCTGGCCTGGAACCCGCGCCTCCCTGCAGGCCCCCCGGCACCCTCCGGGCTCCGTCCTGGAGCCCCTCCTGAGCAAAGGAAGTTACGGTCAAGCTCTCCGCTGCCTTCTGCACCAAACCTGGAGTCCGGCTGCTAAACACAGCCAGTCTGCAGAGTGAGTGAGACCCCAAGGTCCACTCCCCTTGGTCATGGCTGTTGGGATGAGTGAGGGACAAGGGACAAAGGCTCAGCTGTTGAGAGTCGGTCTGTCCCACCTCTCAAATCTGAACTTAGACAACTTGGGAGCTGGGAAACGTCGAGTAGATGGCAGAGGGTTGCAGGAGGGACCACAACTCCTCCCATTAAGGTCCCCAGGGCCCTTCTCATCACACTGCACTGTGCCACAGGGGTTCTTGGAGCCCGCCCACGCTTCCAATATACTTGAGTTTTCTGCCTAAGCCAGCTCTGGTTGGCTTCTACCACAACCATAGAAACCACGATGGAGATGGAAACAGACTTAAGCACATGCGCTGCGTACATGCCGGCCCTGGCGCCGCCCGCCCTGCCTGCGCACGCTGCGCTCTCTCCTCCCCACACCCCGCCTCATCGTGACTGCCACCACCTCTCCCCTTTTCAACCTGCTCCCCCCGCCCCACCAAGACTCGGCAAGGAAATCGGTCCTTGTAGGTGCTCCCGGGAAATGTCGGCACCCCCCAGACCATGCACGCTTCAGAGCACGGACCAGGTATGTCTGGACTGTTCCCCCCGCCCCGCCCCCGGCCTGGTGCAGAATCTAGGACGGAAAATATTTGTGAACTAAGCTGAACTTCCTCAGGTCCCCACTGGGAAAGGCACCTCCTGCTATCCTCGAGGAAGTTGGAGGGCTCTGAGGAGCTAGCTGAAGGTCACCGCAAAGGTACCAACGATGACAGCACCACCAGTCAAGCAAAGCGGGGGCTTGTCCTCCCTGGCTTTCTTTAAAGATCAGTAGCTACTACAAAGATACAAAAAGCTTGCATACCAGACCTCCTCATGATGAGAAATGGACAGGAATGACAACAACAGGTTCCAGGATAAAAATCTGTACTATAAGGATTGAACTGGAATTAAAGTAAGGGCCTGTGCTTGGGTCTAACAAGAAATGACACATCCACAGATGTGGCTTAGCAGCAGCCACATGAACAGTCTGGGGTTTTGTTAATGGCTCAACACATCAGCAGTGGAGACGGGGCCACCAAAGGGTGTATGAGCCTTCAGGGTGCAGACGACAAGGGTGCAGAGCCCACTCCCCTCTCTTAGGGATGTGTCCTCAACTCACGAAGGTGGGGCTGAGGCAGCCACGTTCATGAAGCGTGACTGTGCCCCTGACCAGGCTGGAAATCTGACCCAGGCTCGGCCAGCCAGCTGCTGCACCACACTCAGGTTCAGGTTGGGCGTGGCGGTCAGGAGCAGATCCTGGGACCTGTGGGACAGCCACACCGGGCTGGTCACGCGGGTCGAGGGCAGAGAGAAGAGGATGCAGAGAGGCGGTCACACGCAGAGCTGAGGGAGGAAGGAGGGCCCTGCCCTCTGTCCAGCTCTCCAAGGCAAGGCCCTTCCTGAGCCTGGCTGTACCCATGACCCTGGGCTCTGGGAGACGCCCCAGGGTCCTCCCAATAAAACTCCCTTTCTTCTGTGCTTAACCTGGCTCAAGTTGGTTTCCGTTCCTTGCAACCGGAGTCCTGACCGACACAAACGTTGAAAAGTGGGGACACGTTTGGAGTGCGGGGGAGATCGAGGAAGATGAGGAAATGGAAGCTTAGGCTGAAGAATAAATAAGCTTCATGTCCAGGCTCCTTTAGGCCACTTCACGATAGACTGTGCCCCTCTCAGGTGGGGACCAGGGGGCGGGACAACCCACTGGTACTGCGTCATCTTTAGGTCACCTCCAGACCTGAGATGAAGTCCTCGACTCACCTCCTTTGGACGTGCAGATGTCCAGTACCTGGGGCATCCCCTCTTCCTCCCCCAACCCAGGACACAGGGTGGCCTGTGAGCGCTCCCGACACCCTAAACCACCCCGGTGCACCGAGCTGGAGTCCAGCACCTCCCTGCCTCTGGCTGAGTGTGAGCAGGGACCTGGTGCCACCGTCCACCCAGAGCAGGCCCCAGGATCCCAGACGGCGAGTGCTTACCAGATCACGGGGGTCCACACCCCTCAACACCCTTATTTCCCAGGTGGGGAAGGTGAAGGCCAGAAACAAGTTACCCACCAGGATGAGCCTTTGTCACTCACAACCCATTCACCTGGCCCCACGCACCCCTGCGCTGCGTGGCCAGCACCAATATGGAAACAGTCCCCTGAGGCTCACTGTCCTTCGGGTGTTTAACGCTTAATCTTCTCCCTCCCCTCGCAGTTGCGGCTGCCCTCGGGGCCACCGCCTTGCTAGCTCTGTGCCTTTCTCGGGAGTGCCGCATACCCCCCTCCAAGCTGCCGGCACAGGACACCTTCCGCAGCCTCTCTGGGAACTTCCCTGTCCCAGTTCCCGGAGAGCTGAGTCACGTTTTCTGCCACACAGAAGGCTTCCGCCGTGTCCGCCCCACAGGGCTGCAGCACAGCCCGTCCTGCCCGCCGCCAACACAGCTTTCGCTGTCGCTCCAGGAAGCACCCTCCCCACGCCGTTTCCCTCGCTCTGGGCCGCGGGATGACACAATGGAAGAAAACTCTCGGGGATGGGTGGGTGCCTCAGAGCTACTGGAGAGCAGGGGCCGGGCGGCTGGCCTTCGTGTCCTCAGCACAGGACCTAAGCAGCTGGGGTCGTAGCGTGCAGCCGAGCACACACTGACAGCAGGCACAGTGAGGGAGTGACCTCGAGAACCCCTCGCCACCCGCCAGTGACAGCTCAGGTGGTGGCCACGTGCCGGGGAAAGCTGGTGGCTTGGATCTGGCCACGGTCAGTGGCCTTGTTCTCAGTCCTGCCAGGAATCCCGTAAGAACACAGGCGGGACTCCGGGTTCTCACTAGGAAAGCTCCACCGCTCCCGGCACGCACGGCGGGCCCAGGAGATGCTCTCGCCGCGTGTGCCTGGGCAGCCAGGCCCACGCAGGGTGGGGTGGAGGAAGACCATGGCGGCGAGAGCCAGCTCTCTGTCCAGCGGTAAAGTTTCTGCAAGGCAACTGTGACCAAAATCAACCAGAAGATTCTCAAGAGCCTGGCAGAGTCAAATAAATTGGTCACCCAAGAAAACACCGAGCTTCCTAGAGGCCTGGGAGGGGCGGGGCCTGCAGAGGACCCACCCCAACCTTGTGGGCTTGTGGCCAAATTTCCGAGTTGAGTCCTGGCCCACGCCCTTCCCTGAGTGGCAGTGGCGATGGCCAGAGCGCTGAATTCCCTATATCCTAGAAATAAATTCCTTTTATGCTTCAATCAGTCAAAACTGGGTTCTTCTGCTTGCACGTTTTAGGCCTGGCCGACGCGTCACGGCAACGCCTGTGGAACTTCACAGAGCAGGTCACCTGCCCTCCCCCAGGCAGAGCGAGCCAGTCTCCAGGGGTCCCACTGCCCACACGCCTGTGCCTGGCCTGCTGCCCGAGAGCGTCGTCCTCTCCTCGCTCATCCATCCCGACCACACGGCAAGCTCCTCACGGCTGCGCCGCAGCTCGCACACGCAGCTCTGCCACCTCGGGGCCTTGCGAGGGTCGGCGGCTGGTCAATGCCGAACAAAGGCGGATCTGCGAGCCTCGTCCCAGGTGTTGGAACAGGTCAGTGGCTGTCTACTGACACGCTTGTAGTTGTACTACAGTTCAGCTATCTGATTACCCGTCTCTCCTCCAGACTGGAACTGCGAGTGCTCCAAGGATGGTGACCACGCCTGCTCTGGCATGGTCCCTTACACAGAGTAAACGAACGAATGAAACAATCGAGACCGCGATGTCAGGCTCCAGGGTAGGGCGGGCAACTGTTCATCAGCTTTACTGGGAGTCCCGAGCACCAGAACAGTCTCGCCCAGGCCTGCGCCACGAGCAGTTCTCAGGGACCAGCTCAGAGGCGGACACCAGGCAGTGCTGGCTGTGCCGGGGCTCAGCTGGGCGAGACAGAGCCACTGTCCACCCTGGATGGCTGTCAGACGAGAGCCTCAGAGGAAGCGGAGAGCGCCGCACGGACACAGCAGGCTCTTGCCGCTGGACAACGGGCCTGGAAGCCAAGCTGCCCTCCACTGCACACGGCATCCCCTCGGGGCCTGTTACTAGGTCACAGGCTCGTGCAGTGTGACTCCAAACCTCCTCAGTGGTGACGCCTTCTCTTACTATATGTTTCCCTAGGAGCCCTATTTATTCTTTTGGAGACAGGGTTTTACTCCATTGCCCAGGCTGCGGTATAGTAGCATCATCGCAGCTCACAGCAACCTCAAACTCCTTGGCTCGAGCGATCCTCCCGCCTCAGCCTCCCCAGTAGCTGGGACTACAGGCATGCGCCACCACCCCAGCTAATGTTTCTATTTTTAGTAGAGACAAGGTGTCACTCTTGCTCAGGTCTCCAACCCCGGGCCTCAAGCGATCCTCCCACCTCGGCCTCCCAGAGTGCTAGGATTACAAGTGTGAACTACCTCACTTGGCCAGGAACCCTATTTTCAAAAAGATTTATTTTCTTCTACCAAACAATGTTTATTAAGTAATAATTTAATTTCCTTATTTTCCTTTAATAAGAAAAAAATCCCTATGTGCCAGTCGTAGGTTTCAGACCAGCATGAGCTCATAACCACTGTGACTACCGACTTTACTGGATCCCAGCCCCAAGCAAAGTAACCTGACATTTAACTTTATCTGTGTGACCTTATGATGGCTAAACTCAGGATTCCCGTGAGGATTATTACACTGACCCTAAGAGAGACAGGACTGCCAAGGAAGACTGCAGGAACAAACACCGCATCCAGCCACCCCAGTGTAATGCCAGAAACAGCCCCAGAGACGTGGACCGTCTTGCCCGAGGCCACGAGTCCCAGGCGGCGTGGCTTGGCAGGTCTGAGTGGGAGCTCGCAAGCATGGCGAGGCTCCCCTCTGCTGCTCCCCGTCCCGAGTGCGCAACTGACGCTAAGGACGGTGCCCTCGCCCCGCCCTCGGGGTCCTCTGCTTGGGGCTCTCTGTCCAGCTTCATCCCCCAATCCCCTAGCCCCTGGACCCACTCTCTGCCGCCCCCTGGACAGAGGTATACCTGCTGCCGCTCCCCTGGGGCCAGTGTGGGCGAGAGGCCGGCCGGCCTGCTGGCGTCCAGGCTGTTCTTGGTCAGTGCGAGGGGCTGCTCCATGCTGAGGCTGGGCAGGGACGTGTACAGGTGGCTGCCATGCAGGCCCATGGTGGGGGCCACGGCACGCTCAACGGGGCTGCGGCTCCGCTCCCGGGGGTCTTTGCGGCAGTCTCCATTAGCAGTCTTGCTCCTGAAAAAGAGGAACAAGCGTTCAGATGAGAACGCCCGGCATTTCCTGAAGGGCAAGGGGACACTGACTCTGCACTACTCACTTTACCTTGCTTATTTCATTTCATTTTTTGCCTCGAAGCTCAAGTCACACAGCTGACCAGAGGGGCTGGCTGATAGCCCAGGTCAGTCTGACTGTACGCCCCAGGTGTGGTGAGGCACCTTCCGGCAGGGTCTCAAGTCGGTCCCGCAGGGCCCTCCAAACAGAAACGGGGCGCCCCGCCCGGCAGCATCGCCTGCCCATCGGCACGCTCATGGCAAACGCCGCCTGCTCAGAGCTGCAGAGCTGACATATGTGCTCAGGGCCAGCTTCGTTTGACAAGAACCTGCCGTTTAGACCTGTGGTCCCCACCCCCCGGGTCTCCGACTGATCCTGGTCCTGTCAGGGACCAGGCTGCAGAGCTCCGCCACCCACTTCCCCCCTGACCCTCCGCTCTGTCTGTGGAAAAATTGTCCCCATGAAACTTAGGAAGGGGGCGCACAGGAGGCAGCGTGCCAGGAGGCGAAGCTTCATCTGTATTTACAGCCACTCCCCATTGCTCGCATCCGCCCCACCCAGCCCCCGGGTCTGTGGGAAAATCGTCTTTCATGAAACCAGTCCCTGGTGCCAAAAAAGCTGGGGACCACTGATTTAGACACAATGACAATGATGGTGATGATGAACCAAAGTAAACGAATCTTTCCTACGTGCCGAGTCCCAAGACTCTACAGGCATTTGCTCGCTTGGTCTCCCGGGAGCAGCGACACGGAAATGCTGCAGCTGCCCTCTTGCCGGACAAGCAACCCAAGACTCAGAGCGGCGGAGTCACTGGCCGCCCAGGCCGCTGCTAACAAGTGGTGGCATTTGCTCTGGTACACTGCGTGCGCGGACACTCAGGCCAGCGTGCGGTTCTTCATCCAGAACATGCGAGCAGCAGCAGTCTGTTTTAGAAAAGTCCATCACCAGCCCTGGCTGTGTGTTCAGCACTTGGGAGCTGCTGTGTGGAACACAGATGAGATGGCAAACACTGTCTCCATCTGACACCACCTCGTCTGAAGGCAACAGTATATGCTGCATTGATCAGACAACGACCCAGCACAGGTTGGGTTTAAGAGTTCACTGGTGCCTGCAGTCCCAGCTGCTCGGGAGGCTGAGGCAGGAGGATCACTTGAGCCCAGGAGCTTGAGGCTGCAGTGAGCTGTGACTGAGCCACTACACTCCACCCGGGCAACACCGAGAAACCCTGTCTCTATTTAAAACAAGAAAATGTTCACCCCATGAGGCACAGCCTATAAAAGACCGTACACGCTGTTCTAGGCTCACTCCTGGTCCGTTGCCCTGTTGATTCTGCCTCAGGTCTCGCCCCTTAAATCCACCATGTCCTGTGCTAACAGAACAGTCTTTTTTCATAGCTAATGATCAAATCTTTTAGAGAAGAATGTGGTAGATAATGATTTCAGTGACTCTTCTTTAAGAAATACAAATTATTCTCAGAGAATGCAAGTAGTCACCCTCTTACCTTAAGGCCGGATGACCTGTCTCGCTAGCAGAGAAGCTGGGCTTGTGTGCCATGACCCTGAGAAAGAAGCCACAGCCTACCTCCGCGATTGGCTGAATGTGATCACATGTAATTTAGCACTTTATCACGCGTACCCACACACGTGCATGTGTGCGATGGGCATGCCTTTTAAAGACTGTAGATTAACTTGCAGCTATAAGAAATAACAAAGAGTGATCCTGTGTACCCTTTACCCCGGGTCCCCCAGGGGTGACCTCCTGTAAGAAACGGTACAATATCACACCCAGGATCCTGGCAACGAGACAACCCACCCGCCTTATTCAGATTTCCTGTTTCACTTGTGTTCATTTCAGAGCACACGGTGGAACTCCACAGGGATGACCAGATAAGGAAAGGCAGTGCCCTGGGTGCCCACGTGTGGACGCGCAGGATCGTGACGAGGCGGGGTGCGCTCACGGCCTTCAGGGGGATGATGCGACCCAGTCGGTGAGCCAGTGGGGCTCAGTGGGAGGGCACTGGACAGGCAGCAGAGGGCCCCGCGGCACGCCCTGGCTCTGCGCACCTGCCGCGCCAGCCCTCAGGCAAGCCACTTAGTGAGGCTTTCTGAGCCGTGACATACCCGTCTACCGTGTGGTCACAAAGCCCCACCTCAGAGGGCTTCGGATGGGGACTGACAGTGTACAAATAGAAACGACTGAGGCTGCACAGCGCAGGTGAGTAGCACCCGAATAAGCCCTGAGCTTTGTTTACTGATTACAACGGGGTCATTAGCTACACAGGACACAGCATTTAGTTCACGGGTTTTTCCTATTTATTCTCTGACTGACTGTTCAGAATGATTTAACGTCAATTAGAGAATAAACGTTCAGCCCAATGAGACACTCATGGAAGAACATGTCTGGCCAGTCTAGATAGCATGTTCTGCGCATGCCACATACATCCGGCAATTTTCACAACGGCACGATGCCGCCCCCACCCCCCGCCAAAAATACTCCATACCGAAACCAGCCTGTTCATAATAGCATCTTTCTGCGACGGTTCAGAAGACAGTCTAGGTTTCTGCCACAAATGCCTCAGCGGTCACGACCCCACACACCAACACCACGGGAGCGCAGGCGTGAGGTGGTTCCACGGAGCGCACTTCGGTTGGGCCAGCCTGAGACGCCCTGGCTCCCCGCAGCAGACTCCTAAACTGACTCCTAAACACATGACCCGTCCACGCATCATCACGCACTCAGCTCCAGAATCACGTTTTCTTCTAAATTTGGATAAACATAAAATTTAATTTTTAACAAGATAAAATTGCTTCCCTGACACAATCTTCTCCCCACCCCCTCGCCCTCCAAAGCGGTGCTTCCGGAGGCCACGTCGTGACCTGCGCGTGCTCAGGAAATGGACTCGTGCGCTCCTCAGCCAGAATCTGCCTCTGCTGAATCGAGACTTCAGTTTACTCGACCTATGTTAAGTGAGCCCCTATTTTGTGAAGGTTACAGAAAGCAAGGCCCAGCCCTGCCCTCTCATGGCCTCATGACCCAGCCGGGACAGAAAGGCGCGGGTGGGGCTACCGCTCACAAGTGACCACTCAGGCACGAGGAGGGGTAGCACATGCCACAGGAAGGGACAGAGGGCTGGGGAAAGTTCAAGGACGGAGACTTCCCCCCACCGAGGGTGCACAAAGGAGCAGGCTAAAGCTCAGACAGCATCTGCTCCCACCCAAAGTCAAGGTCACCAGTACGTGCAGTGTCACCAACCCCTCACACCTGACGTCCAAGTGGCACCTTAATACTGGCGAAGCGCAGTCACACGTAGGAACTTGGCTGCCTCAGGATATCCAACCCTGACTACTGAGCCGTGTCACAGGGGCCAGGGATGCCCGAAGAGGGTGTCCAAGGCTCCCAGCCGACAGGGCGGAGGGAAGATGGGCAGTGCCACACCTAAACCTGCCACCCGTGCTCCTGCAGACCTGCTGTGTGCCCACCCCACAGAGAGGAGCGGGGGGAAGGGGACTTCCGGGGACACGGACCAGAAAAACGGTCCACCGAAAACAATGCAGCGGGGCCCTATGGATCAGAAAAAGACACTGAAAAACACGGAAGGAAAACGTCTGCAGAACTTGCTGGTTAATTTTAGTAAAATTATATATTACTCACATCTCCAGCTCATTTTCCTGGTTCCCAGAGCTTAAAGACAGACATTGTTTTCCATGTCCCCTCCCCCCCAGTGAATCACCTCCCAGGCCCCGCTGCTTCCCAAGCATCATGTGCTCTCGGGACGCAGACCCAAACCACACGCGTCCTGCCCAGGACGCAGGAGTCTGCGCTGAGAGCCAACTGCAGCCCCGTCAGGGCCTGAAGGGCTCGGGGGCTCCACGCCAGGACCAGCCGGTGCCACGGAGGCTGTGCAGCCCCCTGGCCCCCCTGGGAGCTCGTCCCCATCCTTGGGAGGGTGTGTCCACTGCCAGCTGCTTAGGAGAGAAAGCTGGAAAGGGGAGGGGAAGGAGGGGCCCATTCTACTTTCACCCAGGACAGAGAGTTCTGGGGAACAGATGCCACACGCTACTGTACCCGCTCTGAGCTGAGAAACCAAGAAGGGCTACAGTGTTTGGGGAAAAGTAAACTAGATTCCGAGCGGTGAAATTAGGAAAGGCCCCATCACATGAAAACAGTGAATCGTTACAGTATCTATATTATGTGTGAGTCCAGTTAATACCATTTGTGGTGAATGAAAAGGGAATTGAGGACATTTCAGAGAAAATTACAGCGGAAAAGACTTTTTTCTGGAAAAGTAGAATTTATAGAACATTTAAAATTTGGGCATCAATAGTAGTGAAATGTTTCCTCCCTCCTGTTACCTTCTCTGTCTTTTGTCGTCTTCCTCCCTACGTTGTATGTCCCAGAGCGCGACGTCCCACCCACAGGAATGAACTCATCACCCGCTGCTCCCTACTTCTGAGTACGAGAATTCACTGCTTCCCGCGCAAGCAAGAAGGCGCTTGGGTGTGTCTCCAGGACATCCTGGTCAAGCCGTGTCACTCCTCTGTACCAATTTTAGAAGGGAAGTGGGGGGTGGCGGCTGCAAAGCAAGGCCTGGGTACGAACGACGTGTGCGGAGGTGGTGGGAGGTGAGGCAGAGACACCCTCCTGGGTACAAAACGGCAAGAGCTTGTGTCACAGGCAGGAAAAAGTTGGGAAATACTGGCATTCAGACAGTCCCAGAGACACAGATGACCTCAACGGCAGGCATGTCCTCATCGGCAGGGACACGGGCAGAGACTGCCTTTGCCTGTAACTGCGCTCCCAACTACCATAGCTTCCTAGCGCTTGATAATTAAGAAGAAAGCCACAAAAAGTCCAGGGACCCAAACCCGAGGGTGAATGCCATCGCAGCCAGCGAATTAAACTGCTGCCATGTCACCCCCGTAACATTTCCCCGCAAAGGTAGGGTCCCACTTTTCGCTGGCTCAGAGTTCAGAAATCAACTCCAGGGAACGGCGCAGCACGTGGCTCATCTGCTCCACCTCTCACGTGACAGCTGTGACCTGAGGGCCTGGCGGGAGAAGCAGACACCATCGGAATGTTGCCTTTAGAAAGCAGTGTCCTAAAGTAGAGTGCGTCAGGAGCTGGGAGTTCCTCTACAGAAACCACGTGTGTTGATCCTTATTATTAATATTGTCTACTCTCATTTACCGACTGCTACATGCCCGATCGCATGCTAGACTTTGTCTTACTAAATTCACCATGACACTGCAAAGTTAGCACCATCATCCCCATTTTACACATGGGTCAACTGAGGTTCAGCGAGGTTAAATAACTTGTCTAAGTTAACAAAACTAGCACCGTGCAAGGGTTCCAGCTTACATTTGGCTCCAAACCCTTCTCTTTTTGTTTTCCTGGGCAGCAAAGACCCACGTACCTGCCACCCAGAACTAACAAATGACACGTGCTGTCGTATTTGCTCCAGGCCTTTTCTCTCCTCTGGTGGTGACAAAAGCAGCAGGACAGGCACGCCCTCGCCGTGGGTCTGGTGCTTCGTCCAGCACGGCATCACGCCGTGCGTCTTGCCTTACAACCAGGTTCCCGACCACGGCCTTGGGGCTCTGCCCACGTTCTGACACGGAGACCTGGCTGGCTCGTGCCATGTGCCCGCTCTGCGGTGCTCCCGTGCGTGGACACACCACACCTTGCACACCCGCTCCCCCACCGGCACGTGCCCCGCAGGCTCTGCATTCTCAGCGCTTAGACCCCTGCACCCGTCTCCCCGCGCCTGCGCGAGCAGTTCTGACTCCCTCCCAGGTGACTGTGCAGGTACCACTGCCAGGGTGTCGAGCACACCGCCTCTGACTTCAGTACATGTGACCAAAAACCTTCACCGAGTGGCCGTCCACTGCTGACATGCTCCCCGGTGACAGTGGCCCCTGCAGCCTGTGGACTTCCATCATTGGGGGGGGGGTCGCTCCCTCTCGTTTTAATCTGCATTTCCTCGGTTTCCAGGGCAGTGCAGCGTCTCTGCATGTATTTACTTTCTTCTGTGAATGGCCTTTGGTTTCTGTAATGGGCTGAACTGTGTCCCCTGACCTCTAGTACCTGTGAAAGTGAACTTGGAAACGGCCTTCACAGAGCACGGAGAAGACGAGCTCACAAGGGTGGGCCCTAATCCCTTACAACTGCGCCCTGTTAAGAAACACGGGAAACGGGATAAAGTGAGAGACTTACACAGGGAAGACAAGGTGACGGCACGGGCAGAAGGAGCCACCCACAGCCCAGGAGCACCTGGTGAGCAGAAGTTACCACAGAGGCCCGGACAGACCCTCCCCTGACAGCCCTGGAAGAAGCCAACGCTGCCGCCGTCTTGATCTCAGACTTCAGCCTGCAGGACCGAGACGCATTTCTGTCATTTGAAGCCACCAGGTTGTGGTCCTACGTTAGGGCAGCGCTAGCTAACAAGTGTGATCCCCTTCTCCTCCCATTCCTTTACTGCTTTCTGCATCCTGAGATATTCTCCACACCCGTCTTTCTTTTGCTTTACCTGTGATTAATCAAAAAACATTTTTAAAGCTTCCTCTGGACACTTAAAGAGCAGTCGCTGAGATCCACTGGAGCCCAGGTACCCGTCCTGCACGCCTGTCGTCCTGAGGCGTGTTTCGTCAGCGTAAGAACGACACCTCCAGCAGAGACCCGGGTGCGAGGCCAGGCAGGCCCGCGAGAGGCTGGAGGGCTGGCTGTCCCCCCACCACCTCCAGGCGAGCTTCGGGAAGCCAGGAAAACGCAGCCCCCACCTGCCCTCCACAGACGAGGGACGACGCTTGTCAGACAAGTTACCGTCTGAACCCTCTGGGCTCAGCGACGCTCTGGACGGAGCGAGAAAGAGTGAAGCACAGACCTCACGGCTCCTGCACTCACGGGCCCAGGATGGCAAACACCCCGAGAGCACGGCCAGTTGTGAGCACCGTCCCCGCTCCCGTGCCACCCCGCGCCGAGGGAAGGCGGGAGGGGGCAGAGCGGGGACTCCAACCAGGCCGGCCCTTCCTCCTCCGCCACAACTGCCGTGACAGTTTCGAAAACAGCTCCTGCCTGTGGCGCTGGAGGGAAAGGCGGCACCACTGCGCAGTGTGAGAGGAAACACACGTCCAGGGGTGCAGCTTGTTGCCTTGGACTCGTCCCTGTCACTGAGTCGAGGGTTTCCATGACAGCGCTCTGGGGGCGGGAGTCCTTCAATGAGCATAAGCAGCGGCTCCAGGCTCCGCAGCCTCCACGCAGATCCGCCAGGTCGCGTCCTCCTGCTCCTCGCACTCTGCGCCTAGGGTGACGCGGCCGTGTCTCCCTGTGAGAGGGAAGGTGCTCCGCTGGCAACGCGGTCTGTCCTTTCCCTGAGCACAATCCTGAGGGACCCGGGACACTCAGAGACCTGCCTGATCTGGAGCCAGTTTACCCAGCAGTGGCCACTTAAGTAAAGCTTCTGGGTAACAGAAATGTAGACCTTCAGAGAGAAAACTATTTTTAAAATGATTTCAGTTAGAAACCAGTCTGAAACACACCGCCGTTTACTGTGTTCCTTTCCCAGTGACTCGGGGTCTTTATCACGAACGTCCTTTTCAGGTGACAGGCAGCGAGGCTTCCAGCACAGGCCCGCCTGCCCTGCGCTAAGTAGCCTCTCGCCGCTCAGCTGCTTCGTCCCGGGTCAGCGCTGCTTGCTGTCTCCTCCCTTTGCTCATCACGGGGTCACTCCCCGGAGTCAGCACGCCTGCTACTGTGACAGTCCTCACCGTTCCCTCCTCCCCACGGTGGGCCCAAAAGCCAGGTGACTGGGTTGGCTAGAATGAGGTGCAAAGTCAGAGGGCGCGGGTGCCGAGGGAGTCCAGGGCCAGCCCCCGCGGCTGTCCCCACGCGCAGTCCAGGACTCAGAGACCTTACTGGCTTGGTCAAGCGAAGGGCTTCCAGACCTGCCGCCCGCAGATGCTGGACTCTTGGAAGTGCTGGCCGGGGCAGACTCGCACGGACTGCCCAGAGGCTCCACTCACATTTCTGAATAGCTCAACTCCATGTAAATGAGGCCCCAGTTTTCTTTCACTAAAACTGCACATGTTTTCCATTATTAGTGTTAGTTTTTTAGGAAAAACTAAAGTTTGAGAAACAGGTCAATGCTGAGAACGTGGCTGGCAAAGCATCTCCTTCACCCCCACATTAGCAACCGTTGCCGTGGAAGCAGGGGGTCTCCACCTGTGGGTTGGGGACCCCTGGGAGCTTAATGCAAACAGGGCAGGAATCCGTGTGTGCACCAAGCATTGTTTACAGGTGAAACAGATCACGTGTCCCACACATGTACACTTACGAGTTTTCAAATGAATGGAGATGTTGAGATTAATAAAAGATAAATTAATTTAAAATTCCTACCAATACTAAATTTGTTGTAGTTTTTGTCATTATGTATTCTCTCAATGAATGGTATTTTTTAAAAAATACAACCACTATCATATTTTTGGCATTAAACAGACTCCTCGTGCCAGAGAAGGGATGGAAAACATATGTCTTTGCTTCCCTAACTGAGCTGCAAAATCTGAGGTGGACAAAACCCCAGGAAAGATCTCTCTCTGCACAGCAACAGAGGCCTCCGCACGCTGGCATCTTGCTTTGCTGTGCTTTGGGGACTGCCTGAGACAGCGGGGCAGGGCAGGGATCTGACCCCAGGACCATCCTGCCTCTCCCAGGGCCAACCCAGACGCCCGGTTCTTGCTGCTTCGCTCCCCCCACGTCAGTCCGACTCTCAGACTCGCTGGCAGAACCTCCCTTGGGCTGGAAAAGGGGCACGTAGAACCCATTGCTTTAGATGCCACCTCAGGAAGGCAGAGGATGGAGGTGGAAGCATCCACCAACCCAAGGCTAGGAGAGAAGACACGTTCCTTCCAGACACGCCTGGAGTGGAGCAAACTGGAAAAGTGACTCTATGCAGTGTGGGCTGCTCAGAAGTTTCCATAAGTCAGTGTCTAGAATAGCGCCCGGCATACGACTATTTTGTGAACCAACCAACCAAAGAGCAGACACATTTTTGGGAGACGCCACCACCAACAGGTGTGAGTAAGACAGAGGAAACTCGTGACGCTGGGTGGCCTGGGGCAGCATCTGGCTCACAGGTTCCTGGAGAAATTTGAGGACAACCCCAGCGGTCACAAACCCGCCAGAAATGAATGGCCTGGGAACACCTCCAGGAGCCATCCTCTCTCCCTTCTTCCGGCTGGTCCTGTGTCATCTCCTGAAGGTCCCCTCTCAGTTTTTACTCCGCATTATGCAGAAAATCACTGGGAAATATTATAAAACTGGTTAGTGAAAAGACTGGATGCTCTGTCCTACTCAGAGGGAGAGAGCTTCCCGATCAAATGGCTCAAGTAACGGGGGCAGATGCGGAACCCCAGCACCACTTCTGGAACACTAAGGAACACTTACTTCCTCCTCAGGCCATTCACTCGACTATGAAGAGCTTCAATGTAAAGTTCTTCCTTATGACGAATGAAAGCTACCTTCCAAGACTTTTCTTTGGTTCCAGGTCTCCCTTTTGGAAAAATTCAATGAATTCTATTTCCTCTTGCAGCTACTGGAAAACTGTTTGAGCGTCAGCCTCGCCGTGCCTAGAATTCTCTTCACCACACAGAATACCTTAAATCACTCTTAACACGCGACCCTCATCCATCCTGTCACCCACGCTGCATGCTCTGCAACTGAACACTCATCTTTAAGGGGGTCGCCTAGGACTAGCCCCAATAGTCCAGACGCAACCTAAGGAACAGAGCACACAGGAGAAGGTTCATTCCCCTCCATTTACGGCAGCACACTTCTGAACTAAAAATGAGGGTATACGGCCTGGTAAGCAAGAACTGAGGCCGACAGAACATTCAACGTCAGGAATTTTCCTAGACCTGTAGGCACCAAAACTAGACTTTTAACAAAACAACCCAAGATGACGGGAATCACTTCCGCACCCACGTCACACGGTCAGTGTGCAGTAGCCTAAAATCCCCCCAGCTTTTCTTCCCTTTTAATTCAGCGTCGTGACCCGTCCTGACTAAAGAACAGATACGGTGAGCTCCCGCACACACATGCCCATCAGCGACAACCACGTTTCCTTTCTGTGCCGCCTGGCTCACGATGGTCCCCTCCACGGTCACAGCCCCACCCGAATGCCAGCGGCCGTCCCACGCGTCTAGCCCTGAGGTTGGTAGTGACCAGTTCCAAATTATTTCATGGACTTCTTCATATTAGAGGATAACCTCCAATTCAATGAAATAATTTAGCACTAAACAACATTTAGGAAGCTGGTTTTATTTTAAAGTTGCTCACCTATCCTGGCTGATCTCAGAGACTCTGCAAACAAAAAAACCATGCAGTTAAATTATTGTACAACTATACTAAGTTTGAAAGTTTAAGCACTGAGTATATGAAGTGATTAAATATCCATCTAATAAAGGACCTTGAGGCATCTACTATATATTCTTCAAAATAATAATAATGAAGGACCTTAAGGACCTTCCACCTGGGAGCAAACCACGTGGTGTGTCAATTCTCAGCATCGCCTCTTAGCAGCCAGGCAGTCCAGGCTGAACTCCATCTTTCCAAAAAGTAGGGGAAAGGGCTGGTTAAGCTTTTTGCTTTTTTTTAAAACATAGACTGCATTACAGAAATAAGATTTCAATTACTTTAAAGGAAAGATTATTTTGAAGACCCCCCAGGTGCTTAGAAAGGTTACTATTAATATATTGACAATTGATAGGCTAAGTACAAATCAATCTCTATTCTTAAAGCAGAGTTCCCAAGGGACCTGATTAAAAAAACAGTACTGACAGCCCATTTTCATCTCTGAATTATAAAACTGCATTTCTTTTAAAATATTCCCCTTTTCAAATTCTGCACACAATTCAGAACTAACTTTCCCTGAGCTGTCTACGTAGCTCCATCGCAGTATCACTGAAGTGGCATCCCCCAAACCCTTGACTTGATGGCTCTAAAAATACCTTTGGGGAATCCAGGAGGACCATCCCCTAATACCCCAGGTGTCATGCACCCTTCCTTTCTGTGAGGGCTTCCAAAACCAAATGGCAACGATTAATCTTAACTATTCTTTAAATTAAAATTATCACCCCCAACAGTCACCACACTGCAACTCTCGCCTAACTGGGAACCTAACAGCGTGTTCTCGGAGAGCCGAACGTCTGTCCTCCGAGCTGCCTGCCTCTGCTTTGCTACCTTGCTCCTCCCAGGAGAGCATGGAATAGAAAGAATTCACATGTAACAGACTCAGTAATGTCTACTCAATTAATCATCGGTCCTAGTTTTTTAAATTTATTTTTTTACTGCAGTAAAGTACTATACATGACATAAAATTCACTATTTTAACCGGTTTTAAGGGTACAGCTCAGTGGCATTAAGCACATTCATAGGTTGTGCAACCATCGCCACCATCCGACTCCAGAACGTTTCCATCACCCCACAGTGAAACCCTGTGCTCATTAAACATTAACTCGTTTCCCCCTTCCCCAGTACCACCATTCTACGTTCTGTCTCTATGATTGTTGACTACTCTAGGTACCTCATATAGATGGAATCATATGGTCCTTTTGTGACTTACTCAGCATAATGTCTTCAAGGTTCTTCCATGGTGTAGCATGTGTCAGAATTCCCTTCCTTTTCAAGGCTAAATCATATTCTCCTGTATGCGTAGACCACATTTGTTAATCCATTCATCTAGTGATGGGCATTTGTGTTGCTTCCAACTGTTAGCTATTCACAATGATGCTGCAACGAACATGGGTGTGCAAGTATCTGTCTGAGTCCCTGTCTTCAATTATTTCGTGTATATATGTATAAGTGGAATTGCTGAATTATATGGTAATTCCGTGTAATTTTCAGTCCTTAGAAGTTCTGACAAGCCATTGGTGGTAAAGGAGGTTGGAACTACAGGATGCATTTTTCATTCCATGTTTGGTCCTCTCTTCTAGAGAAAAACAAAAGGTTTCCAAAAGGATAGGTCTGGTCTACAACAACAGCAATTGCAAGGCTTTGTAAAAACAGCCCAAGGGGTTCACGAGAGAAATGCTCATGAATAATGTAAACATTTGACATAAAAATTAAATAAACAACAAACATCCACCCAACTCACTAAATTCGGTGAACTCAAACACACACAGGGACCAACTGCAGTCAATGATGTGATCAACAGTGAGCGTTTTGGAGACTTGCGAGCTACATACTTGTGGTTCTCATTTCTCACTATGAGCCTTTAAAATTGCTTCAAGTCGTCCGAGGATGGCTAATGTTAATAACAGTAATAACTGCCATTTGCATAACATTTGTGTACAGTTTTACAAAGTGCCTGGCACCTACATCATCGCTAACAGATCATCTTCACTCTGCAACTCATCCATAACGGCTGAAAGTAGGTTTCGAACGGTGAAAGTGAAACCTGGTCGTGCCCATCTGTGCAGGCAGGTGAGTGCACCTGGACGCTCGGCTCTCATGCGGTCCAGTCCTTCGCTCTCCATTTTAAGCTCAGCTTCATTCAGAACAAGGAGGGGAAGGAAGGGTGGGAGAGAGGCTGCTGTGTGGAGTTATCTTACAAGTTACCGGGACATGAAACAAAAGCATTCATTTTCTATTCAATGTGAACGATCTCTCAATCTCTAATTGATCCTGCACTCTAAGGCAACTTACAGAAGAAGGACTCAAGTAAAATTTCCATGGAGGGAAGTGGTCAAATAGCTGAGGTCGGAACCTCCAGACTTCAACTGCGGCCAAGTGCTTTTATTTCCCTTGTAATTTTCTTTAAGAATAAATGTTAAACCTAAAACATACCCCTTCTGGAGGCGATCCTGGCGGCTGCCCTGAGTGGGAAGAAAGAGCACCCTGTGCCCCCCAGTCAGCAGCCACTCAGACTGTGCGCCATCGTCCGCAGGTGGTCACGTGACAGCCCGGCCTGGCAGTAACATGTCAGCCACCACCTGAAACTTGGGTACTTCCAGTCCATTAAGGAAACAATCGCCAGTGTGCGTTAACCCTTCCAGTTCCCCCGTGTCACGTGCAGCGGTGCTGCAGCCCCTCTCGACAGCCCTCTCGCCCCTTCCAGGCCCCTCTCAGGAGAAACTGTTCATGGCATGGGTCTGATTGGGACAAGGTGCCATTTGGTGAGAAGGGAGGGATGAGAAGGAAAATCACTGTTGTCCCTTCTGACAAAATCAACTCTTACCTCTCCCAGGACTTGCTGCCTCGCAGTTTAAATTAATTACAGCTGAAAATACAGGGTTGCCATCTGGTTTGAAAAAGCAAGGATAAGGGAATAAAATGAAAGGGTTCTTGGTACTAACCTCACTTTAATCATTGCCAAAGAGCATGAAGACAGCCCAGCGTCCTCCCACAAGAAAGCCTTGGGCCTCACAAACTTGGCAAGCAGTCCCAGGCACCAAACTGGACGGGCGCGCCTGTCAGAATAAAAGTCCCCCCTGAAAGGACAGTTTGGGAGGTAAGGGGCCCGGCTGCCCCCGCATCGCAAGAAAAGTTTCCTATGGGTCCTGGGATAGGTTAGGAACTCCTGGGAGGGTTTATTTACAGAGTGGGTCTTGCCAGGACGTTACATGCATCATTACAGTTCCATTTGGTGAGAAAACAGATCTGCTGTCAGAATTATAGCATGAGATTTCCTCTTTCTTTGTTTCTCCATCTTCCATAACATAAGGCTTTTATAAAACTCCAAAATAAGGCTAAACAAAACACAGGAAAGGAAGGTTGCTGGAGAAGTGAGCTAGCTCTGCAGGAGAGATGCAGTTCCACAGCACAGTTGCAGCTGGCCCCTGGGAGAAGGAATGTCAAAAATCCCAGATTCTCCTCTGGGCAGCCACAACTCGAGTCCCGCTTGTGTGTTGCAGGAAGCAACTTCCTTCTGCCTTCCCCCACCCGCAGCATCCCAGACAACAAGCTTTTCTATTAGGTCTCAAGATGCCCAGAAATGCCAACTGCAGGTGCTGGAGAGGAAAAGGTACCACAGCCATCCTGGGTTTGTCTCTCTGAGCTTTAGGTGGATGCAAGTAATTGCCAAGTCTGCAGATTTCCTAACCACATCCCAGCATCAAGTAGCCCAAAGAAGTCGAGCATCAGTTATAGATTTCAGGCCAATTTACATTTTCACCTGCCCACTACCTGGGTTCTTTTAGACCCAGGTGAGTTTTGCAAGCAAGACCTAGATGTACCTGACCCTGGCTGCTTTCAGAAAGTAATACCAACTGAAGCACTGGGGTATTTACTGGAATAAACTCTCATCGCCCAGTTATAGTCTTTTATAAACCAGAGATTAGAATTGTAACAGAGAAGATAAAAGCAGATTATGAGAATAGCATTTCTTTTCGGGGGAAAAAACACATCTTCAACCCAAAAATGATGTGAAAGTTGTCTTCCAAATCCTGCCCTGACAGAGCCATTGTCTATAGCAACAGTGTCCACAACATTCAAAATCTCAGGAGTGTAACTTTCTAGTAAATGGTACATCTGTCAAGCCACAGGAAACATCTGGTAAAATGGTTAAATAAAAACAGAATTTAAACTTTTTTTGATTTCAGAGCTTACTAATGGTACCCAACAAGAGACTATTAAACGGAATACTCTAAAAGCTCAGTGTGATGGTGAGAAATGTCCTTGAGGCGAAAAGGGGAGAAAAAGAGCACAGCCCAGGAAACACTGGGCTGAGTCCCATTCTCTTGTTCCAGTCATGCCTCTCAGGGACTGCAGCCACAGCCCCTTAGCCCCGCTGTGCACGCTGCTGCCCATCGCATGCCTGGAACCTTCTCAGGCCCAGTGAAGCTCCTCCTCCACCCAGGGCGGCTTCCTCCATGCACACTCGCTCTCCCCCAGTGCTCGAGCACAGGAGGCCTTCAGGAAACGTCTGGACAGACAACCTAAGGAAGTGACGCACAATCGGTAAGCTTTTCTCCATTCCACGTGAACACGTACGGAGCACATACAATTATCCCGCCACCAGTACACTCCCTGGTCATGTGTTACAGTTATTACCCAACACATTTCAGTCCTTTCTAAAACATTTTAGAAGCCTTTTCCATTAAAGAAGAGATTTAATGATTCACCCACATCCAAATTTTAAAAATCTATATTTCAAAAACACAGCTAATGAAGTTTCCATTAGTTATGTTCACATTACATAAGAAGCAGTGATTTTCCTAACGCACCTGACAGAGGATGCTTAATAGGAAGAGTGGCAACATATCAACAGAAAGATGAACACCCTAATTTTTTTTTTTTAAAAAGGTAAAAACAGGATAGCCACAAAAGAAGAAATATAAATGACCAATTAGCTTATGAAAACATCAAGTTTCCTAGTAACAACAGCAACAAACAAATTTAAGTTAACACAATGACAGTGTGTGTCCCTATGAAACGTACAAAAACTAAATAAATGGTAGCAGTCACTTTTGGTGTGAGGCCGGGGGAGAGGCAGACGCACACAGTTGCTAGTGGGAATGTAATCGGTAAGCCTTCTAGCCCAAGCTGGCAGAATGCACCAGTGAAAACAGAAATGGATGCCTCTGACCCAGAAATTCCACTTCTAGAAAAATGGGAAATATGAGACATGAACAAGGATGGAGCTATTCAAAGAAGTTCTGCAAATGATAGTAAAACATTGTAAACAACCCAAATATCTGTATTTGTTAACAAGTTCTTGTTGTTACAAGCAACATAAAACAAGGCTAGTCAGCTAAAGAAAAAAGGGGGGAATTAACTGGAAAAATTCTGTGATATTTCTTGGAAATGAAAGAAGAGAGCTGAACAACCAATCCTTGAAAAAGAAAAAATACGAGGGCCCCCTGGGATCTGGCTGCAGGAGGCGGTGGGTCCCTGTGCTGCCCCGGCCGGCATGAGGGGCAGCAGCCTCCACCCCCACCGGCTCCAAGTGTCACCACTCAGCCACTTTTTAGGTCCTACTTACACACCCTCCCCCAGTCACAGCCCCATTAATGAGTCATTAACATCAAATGAAACCTTCTGACATCGTTTTTATTACGTATCAATTGTGCTGCTAAAGGTTAGAGGACAACCCCAACACACACACAACTGCTACCAGTTTTCGCAGTCAAGAGGCTTCACCTGAGCTTCCAATGAATTTTTTACAAGTAAGAAATTAGGGGATCTCCCAGGAGAGCAAACCTATCAGGGTTTCGTTTGGTTTTGTGAGTTTGGGCAGAAAAAGGAACAGTGGCATGCCCCACCTTTGCCATGAATAAATGAAGATACTGGATTCTTTCTAAAATAAGTAGAACTACTGTAATCGTTGGCTAGACACAAAGATGAGCCTTTGGGGAAGGGATAAAACTTTATGAAAAGGTGACTTAATTTATCTTAGAGCGAGCAAGGGTGTTCAATTTATTCCATGTATCTCAGCCAACTTGTGTTCCAAATCTGCCTCCTCTTCCAACAGGACTTCTGTTCACTTTCCCTGGTCCCCTCTTTCTGTGCTCACACTTCCCACACTTTCTGACCACACACATATCCTAAATCCCTCCTTTACTTGTCATCTACGATGTCATCCTTTCCAGTGGTGATGGACAAGCGACCTGACCTCCCTGCTGTTGGTCCGCCGCGTGCTCCACAGGGGAGCTCAGGGAGCTGAGGCTCCAGGCAGTGTGTGGGTTCCCCTCTTCCCTTACCAACAAACCCCGCAGAGTGGAGAAAACTACCCCAGATTGAAGATTACAAAAAGACACCATGACTAAATGTAACGTGTGACTCATTACTGAATCTGAAACTTAAAGGTATTAATAAATCTAAAAGAAATGATTAAAGAACTGAAAAGGAAACATCTATAAAGGGCGTTATCAAAGGTGAACAGATATCATAGGTTCGGTCGTATCACTGCTCACACGTGAAGGAAAGATGAGGCCCACATGGCCGAGTGCTAACAACTGAAGAATCTGGGAGAGCATATGAGTGCTCACTGTACTGGTCCCTCAAAGTTTCTGGAGACCTGAACTTTTTCCAGAATAAAAAGTATCTGTGTTGGGGCTGGGGGAGGTAGGAAGGATGGAGGAGCAGATTGTCACCAAATTTGGATGGAATGTGTAGAATGACCTGACTTGATGTGGCACACACAGCCCTCTGTATCTGTGGGTTCCAAATCCATGGATTCAACCAACCGCGGATCAGAAATGCAGCTAGCCCTAGGATGGGTTCGTCCGTCCTGAACAACATACAGACTTTTTTCTTGTCATTATTCCCTAAACAATACACTGTAACAACTATTTCCACAGCACTTACATCGTATTAGGTGTTACAGGTAACACAGAGGTGATTTAAAGTATACAGGAGGATGTGCATAAGTTATATGCGAATACTGTGCTATTTTATATCAGAGACTTGAGCATCTGAGGATTTCGGTGTCCCTGAAGGTCTTAGAACCAGTCCCCCACAGACACCCAGCGAGGACTGTACGTGACAATCACTTTGCTGGGAGCACTGGAATAGTCTTCTACGAGAGCTAGCACAGGGCTATGAGGAGGAGGACCCTGGGATGGAACAAGGCCTGACACTCATAACAAGGTTGGCAACAAACCATCGGTTTCAAATATTAGCCTCAAAATGAGTCACAGGGGAGGTTGCACGATTCACATTCTCGTCCTGAATTGCAGGACAGTTGCTTCTCACATGGGCAACTCTGTGTAGCTTGTCTAAAGGCAAGGAATAGCAGGGATTTAAATAAATTACTGGAAAATTTAACTGTGGTTAAGGAGATTTTCAACAAAAGCCCAGGGAGACCATCTTATGAGAGATAATACTGAGCAAGGGAGCTTGGGATCAGATCATCAAAGTCTTTGAAGGTCACCCTAGCGAACTTGGATTTTATTTTACAGTCACAAAGGAGCCAGAGCCACGGTCCACTGATGAACCCAGCAATGTCCTTCAAACAGGCTCTTGAGAAACCTCTGTTGAGCCTGGGAGCCCCTTACAGCAACGCCTCCATCACCAGGGGACGGCCGCGCTGGACGGTCAATTACTAGAGGACATGGAGTGTTTGTGTTGTTATCACTTGAAGTAACCTGCTCAAAAGCCAACCGCCTAATACAAAATGACAGTGTCATTCAAAACCAATACACCGGGGGCGGGGGGCTGTCAGTGACATATGCACAACGCTGTCACACAAAAATAAACACAAAAACAAAATCTACTAGAAAATAGCTGAAAAACACTTTGGCTTTGAGGACTCCTTAGGCAAATCTGAAAAGCACCGGAAGTGGCACACAAGGGCAAGGATGTGTCTGCTTTCCTAGTACAGTGTGAGCAAATCTGCTCCTTGGGCCGACTTCCACCCAGAAGAAGTGTCTGGCCACTGCTCTGCCCTGTGAGACTCACCTAAGCATACTGGCCTCCTCATTTCCGTGTACCTTACCTTATGCTCGCACTTGGACTAGAGGCAGACACATAAAGAAGAAATATAAATAGAGGAGTGAAAAAATATCATTTCATGCATACGATAAACTCTGAAGGCTTATTACTGCTGAGAGTTAACACCAGGAGACGATCGTTTGATCCGAAACAAGCATTGCAGCAGGGCTAGTAATCCAGATGGAACCGCGCCTTTGCCAGGTTCTAGGTACCTTCACTTCTCTGTTTTGGACAGCTCGGAGGGCAAGGGAGGGCAGTGGGACTCTCTCTGTTCCAGCAGGTATGGAAATAAATGTCAAGGTTACGAGGCAGAAAAGGGAAGTACACCAATTATGTGCTTGAAGTCGACTCTTAAAATCTGTCTCAGTCTTAAAGGAAGAGTGTCTTGATAGCACTTTCCTAGTGATTCCTGTTCCATCCATACCTTCGCTCGGCACCTAGTCAGTGTCAGGCTCTGTGCTGCGTCTAGTGCCACGGACCTGAGCAAGACTCAGCCCCTGGCCTGGAGGAACTCGAGGTCTGGTGAAGGGGACAGACAGACGGGCACACGATCACAGCAAGTGTCATCGTTTTACACCAAGATGTGTTAACCTCGAAGCAGGAGTAGGAAGCTTTTAGAATCGTATGTGCCTCAGGGCGCGGGCCCCCTAGTCGGGCTGGAGCGCAGGCAGGACCTGGAGGCAGCGGCCGTGGAGGCGGGGCTGCTCGGTGCTGTCCTGGAGCTGACGGGGAGCCGCGGAAGGATTCCAAGCAGAGACGAACACTTAGCAGAAGCCATCTCCGACACTGAAGTACCAGGAACACCAGGAAGCAGGGCGCAGCTGTGGAAATGGGGGTCTAAACTATGGGCCAGGCCGTGCCTGCATGTACAACATTTAGCAGACTGATTCAGCAGGCGGTGGGTAGAAGGGAGGAAGTGACTTCCGGGGCAAATGGGAAGAGAACTATACTAGCCGTGAAGACAGGGACAGAAGACAAGGAACAGACCTGCAGTGCTGGAAGAAGAAAGGAGCTCCTAAAGCCAATCCCAGGGAAGCAGCGCTGAATTTGAGGTGCACATACAACATCCAGAAGGAGGGCGGATCTACGGGTGCGACGGTCGGGCCTCAGCTGGAGATGACGCCTTGGGAAGGACCAGCCTGCAGGGGCAATTCAAACTGCGAGTCTGCGTGTGACCTCATTAGCCAGGTCCGTACAGTGAGAGGGCAGAGCCCTAGAGAACAGCAGTAATGACCAGTCTCTGAAGGATCCCACGCAGCCGCCACAGAAGCGGGAGGGGAACCAAAGAAGGGGCCACAGGAACCAAAGGAAGAGAGACTTTCAGGAAAGAGGACGTCAAATAAGGGATGAGGGGTTGCAAGTGTTCCCTGAATCTGGCAACTACTAGGTCACAGTGAATGCAGGGCGAGGTTTCAGTAAAAGGGTGGGTACGGATGTAGCACTGGACTAGGACGCAGATTCACAAGTAGACGTCATCTACTCTCTGGAACTCGCCACGGAGGGGAGACAGGCAGGGCTGGAGGACAAGCACACACAGGCTCAAAGGAGGACAGGGCCTCCGGTTTTCTGTTTCTCTGGCTTCGGTGAATCTCCCTGAAAGCCCCAAACATTACAGATGGCTCCCAATAGTCCCAAATCAAGGGATTACACCACCATTTCATTTTAATAGTTAAGCTTTACAGCACCAGAGCTTTGCAAGTCTGAAATTTTATGATAATAGAATTTTGAAACCAAATAAAATGCTTGTTTTGTTAGGCAATATTTGTGAGGCAAGTATGCTCCATGGAATATTAAGAATAGTTCTTATGAAAAAGGGATTAAGGATTCTGTCTTAGCCCAGGCTGCCATAACAAAATGTCATAGACTGAGTGGCTTAAACAACAGATGTTTATTTTCTCACTGTCCCAGAGGATGGAAGTCTAAGATTAGGACGCTGGCACGGTCAGTGTCTGCTGAGGGCTCTCGTCCTGGCTTGCAGACAGACGGTCCCCCTCACTGTGCCCTTATGTGGTGGAAGAGAGAGAGCGAGCTCTCTGCTGTCTCTTCTTATAAGGGCACCAATCCCATCAGATCAGGGCCCACTCTGATGACTTCATCTCGCCCTAAGCTCTTCCCAGAGGTCTCATCTCCAAATACCTTCACGTGGGGGACCAATGTGGGCTTTAACACACGAATGCAAATAATGAATCCACATAGAAACCAGCTCTAGAAACTCAATCCATAACAGATTCTATGGCTGATTACATGAGAAATTCAGCGACAGGATGTTTTTGCACATAGGACTTCTCAACCTGAAATATGCTAATGTGCAGGGGCAGACCTGGAAGACTGGGTTTGGTACTTGCCAAATTATGACCAGGGAACAATTGTTTTCCTTAGACCATCCTGAGGGAAGAGTGTTCTGGGCTAATCTATGAACAGTGGTGAGGGGTGTCACTGCAGTTGTCAGATGCAGCTGAGAACACTACTCCTAGCAAGTTAGAAAACCCCACAACCATGCCTTGCTGGGCTTGACAATTTAGTGAGGCAGCAAGGTGTCAGCTCTCAGATCTGCTTCTAAAGTGACCTGACCTAATATGAATTGGTTTGTTCCTTCCACTTGGCCTTGACCACGTTTCTAGAGCTGGTTTCTATGTGGATTCACTGAGTTACAAGCCTTGGGTCTCTTCAAAGAAAACGAGGCAAGAGATACTATAAGCTGGAGGAGAGGATGGTAGCGAAATTTGCTTCCTTCTCTGCTACAGTGTGTTTTGTCTCTGTAGGGCTGTGAAGGCTTGGATACGAACTCACATCCCTTGTTTGGCACAGATTCTAGCTACTGCCAGACCCAGAACATTACCGCAACATTAAGTTCTCTAATTATGCTTTGGAGACAATCTGTGAAGAAATTTCAAAATGAAGAGAGAGAGAAAGAGAGTGTGTGTGTGAGTGAGTGTGTATGTTTTAAGCCAAAGACATAGCAAAACAGATAGAAACCAAGTACTGCCATTTATTCAATAAAAACTACAACAGATACAGAACACGGGCCTGTGACCCACCTTGCTGTGTTCCAGTTGCAAGTAGCATGGGCAAAGAATCGCATTACAAGCAAGAATCTAAAGAAAAACAAAAGAACCATCAATATTCACACCTAAGCAAATGTTTTAGTTGTTATCTTTCTGGTCTTCAATCAAATCTATTAAGGTATCGAAGGGCAGCACTTTATATACTTTCAGGACAGACTGGCTTTGTATTGGAATAAGAAGAGATCTGTGTGGTCAAGAAGCAACATCAAATCCTCCAACTATACATAAAACAGCTGTAATTTGTGTGCCCAGAGCAGAAGCATCTTCGTGAAAACAGCACTCCAAAAAGAGCTTACACTCAGGGGATCCAGGTGGGGCCAGGAGGAAAAGAGCAAAATCCTGTGTTGTTTTCTTTCCTTAAATTTCCAGTAAATTTATTGCTTCTTTGGTGAAAAAGTCCTCATTTTTCAAGGTTCTCACCTCACTTTTATACTCTCCATGGCACAGATGAGAACCACAGAGGCTAAAGACTACACCCCCAGCACAGCACAGACTAGGCAAATGGGTGGCCATCCCTTTGTTCTGCCTCTCCAACTCCTGGCCCCTTTGGCATTTCTTCATTCTATGTTATTATTTGGCCAGAAAAATGCCAGCAGCAAGATGGTGATCTGGCTTTCCAGCTCTCTGCAAAGACTCTTAAGGCAGAAACGAGGCCTGCTGGGAAAAGGCTGATGTCAGCTCTTAAGAGCACAGCTCCCTGCTAGGATAAGGAGGTCTTTGTTTTCAGCTCAACTGTGAAAATGAGAAAATGCCTCCAGCCTGACAAACAAGAAAACCCACACAACACAGGTCATGCCTGTGACCTTTATTTAAAGGTACCACACTTCATTAGCAAAACACTTCCATGGAACACACAGATGCACGGTTAACAACACAGGGGAGTGGACACAAAAATATCAGCTTCATCTCCACCACAGTTAAGGCTGGTTCACAACTCTGACTAAAGTGTTAGGGGCATGGTAAATCTCACACTAGAAACAGTTCTTGGGTGATAGTTCCCTAATGTGTTACTTCCCTAGTTTATTAAAGACCCAGGCTGTCTTCTAATTTATTTTTGAAAGTAAATGCACATATTGATATACACTGATGGAGGGGGGATTAAAAAAAGAAAAAAAATCCTAATTTAACAATATCTCAATTTCTAAGTTAGTTATTTAGGACAACTAAAATTAAGGCTATAAAACACCCTTCTTAGAAGATTGTGTGCAGAATTCCTGAAGAACAGAGAAATGCAAGGCTAACCCTTCCCCAAGTTGGGATTATGCCCTGAAGGCATGGCAGAAAGCGCACAGTTGAGGATTCTATTCACTAGGCTCTGATTTATGAAATCTGAAGGGGAAAAAAGACTTGTCTTCATACACTTAAAGCAAATTTTCAAATGCTCCAGTTTGAATCTTTCAGGCTAAGGTTACTACTGGCTTGTGCCAATAACTTAAAATTGGGTCACAGATTTTAAGCAAAAATTAAAATAATCTAAAAAGCCATTTCCTGAGCATAGAGAAAACCCATGTTTGTTCTCACTGGGCTCTCACCTGGGCAAAGACGCCATTTCAAGCCTCTTGGGGGACGCCGGACAGCACTTCTCCTTCCACAGTCCCCAAAGGGAACGTCACCAGGGCTGTGAGGATCTGGAGTGTCAGCCCTTTACTTTCCTCCATCCTCCTTTCTGCATGCAAAATGAACAGTCCCTACCTCTCATCTCCAAAATACCATCAGTTGTGTTTTGGGAGCACTCAAATTGCCAATTCTCCAGAACTGTAAGGCGTTAAGGTCCAATATCAGTGATTCACGGCAGCTGGGTGTGGGCTATTAATACGAATATAACATAGCTGCTGAGAGCACTGGCTCTTGGATCAGAAGCCTGGGTTTTAAGTCCTGGCTCCATGACCTACCAGCTGTGTGACCTTGCACAAGTTACAGAACCTCAGTGTCGCCACCTGTCAACAAGGGGCAAGAACGGTACCCACATCATAGAGTTGTGGGATGCAGCGATCACGCCCAGGCAGCACAGCACAGTGCGGACACACACGTGCACCTGAGAGTCGCTGTCAGTAACAGGCTCTCGGGATGCTCTGGATGCCGGGAATCAAGACCTATCATCATTCTCAGTGATGAAAACCTCCCCCCTGTCTAAGGCTTATGTAGACATGAGCACAACAATAACATGCCCTGCCTAGAAATATGCATTGTTGTTTACCTTAGGAGGTCACAGTTGCTAGTAGGGTCAAGGTACTAAAATAACCTCAACATTTTCAATTTCCTCTGGATTCCATTTTAATTTGAAGTGAGGAATCACCTCCCTCACTTTCATGGAGTTGGTGAAATACATAGTCCCAGTAATGCACATTCGCATACTTATGAACTGAAGGTACTAAAGAGACAGATGAAACGGAGAGCCACCAAATGCAGTCTAGTGACGTTGCCAAAGATTTTACGTCCGGAAACCAAAAACTACAGCTACTCCAGAATATGAGTTCCCATTTATATAATCATTTCCAGTGTAAAAAGTAAACAAAATCCAGAGAAAACTGCAAATCCCATTTTAGCCAATAATACACACACACAACACACACACACACACACACACACACTTTTTTTAAACTCAGTTTCCATTACATGCCCGGTACTTGATCCCAAAGTCTCCCTCCAACCTCTGTCAAACTGAATGGATGACCAGCTTTGAGTTTGTCTGTTTTCTCGTCTCTTTTATTCACCCTTCCTATGGAGAGAAAAGTGAAGTGACTAGGGCCAGGGGGAAAAACCAGATCAACAACGGGGAGTAGATGGAGGAAGAAAGCAAAGGAGGAGGAAGAAGGGGAGGAGGAGGAGCAAAGGGAACAGAAGCCCCCGAGACTGCAAAATGCACTCAAGGACCCATCGATAGCCAAGACAACGGGCACACTTCACCCCAGGACAGCATCGCAAGAGGGCACCGCCGGTGAGAGGCGGCTACGTTTTCTTTCATCAGGCCCTTCCTCGTGCATTACGGATTGTTTAGTGGGTCTGTGGGAAACGCAGCTGGTTAGAGCACGAGGCTAGTGACCGTGGCTCTGATCCCATGTGAGCCTAGGTTAGGGGCTTTGCCCTGCTCTGCAAATGCATCCCACTCATCAAAGAGAAGATGCCTACTCCCACTGGCACAGGTGCTCAAAGAGCACATCCTTTTTTCTTGAGACAGAGTCTCACTGTGTTGTTGCCCGGGCTAGAGTGCCGTGGCATCAGCCTAGCTCACAGCAACCTCAAACTCCTGGGCTCAAGCAATCCTCCTGCCTCAGCCTCCCCAGTAGCTGAGACTACGGGCATGCGCCACCATGCCCAGCTAATTTTTTCTATATATTTTTAGTTGTCCGATTAATTTCTTTCTATTTTTAGTAGAGACGGAGTCTCGCTCTTGCTCAGGCTGGTCTCAAACTCCTGCGCTCGCACGATCCTCCCACCTAGGCCTTCCAGAGTGCTGGGATTACAGGCGTGAGCCACAATGCCTCGTCCCGTGTACTTGGTTTTTCAAAGTGGTACAGAATAGCAATTATGAAACTATTTTATGTGTACAGTAGGATGGAACCATAGTAAATATGTTGATATTGTTGGGGGCCAGGGTTTTTACTGGTAAAAGAACAAATATGGAATGGGGGAGGGCAAGGAAGGACCCGGTAGAGTTGGATTGCAATTGGAATAGTGCTATGATTTGCTAGCTCTTTTCACGCTTCTTTGCCTGGAAACAGTGCTGCTCAACAGAACTTCCTGTGAAGGCAAAATGCTCCACACCTGCGCAGTCCAATATGGCAGCCACCAGTCACATGTGGTACTGAACCAGAAATGTGACCAGGGCAACTGAGGAGCTGGACTTTTTATTTTGCTTAATTATAAATGTCAATCACCACCTGTGGCCATATCAGATAACTCAAGTCTAGAAGCAATGACACCACAGTAGCAACAAGTACTAAGGAACACCATGTTAACACATGGTGACAGTAATACCTAGCACCCAGCTCTTGGCTTCTAAATCCTACTCCCCGCTAAAGGGAACCTGAGTTCCCCTGGAGAAATGGCTAATTCCATCGCTGGTCAGGTAGGTTATGAGCTTAGCCTAGAATATCTTGTTTGCCAGAAAATAAGAAAGTGTTCAACAACAGCAACAAAATAATGGAGACATGTAGCAAGGACACAGGAGCCAGTGGACAGGGCTCCTGTTTGTTAACTCTGGGGCAGCTACACCCTCCTGAATAAAACAGGAACCCATGAGTTGTTACGGGTAATAAGTAGACAAAGAAATAGACTATCTGCCAGGTCACACTTGATACCAGGTCACGCCTGAATATCAGGCCATTAAAAAAAGAACATTGACTTTTCCACAAGACAAAGCCCACTCTACCCCTTCCCCATGCCTTAATCCACTTTCTTTCCAAATGGCACATACTTTTCAACTTCCATACAGACATTCACGATCTTAAGTCTTTTTGTAAGAAGCAGACAAAAAGTACTTCTCAGGGTCACCATATTAACAAGAAAATTAATAACGAGTTCAAATGAGCCCAGGGTATAAGAGGCTGGAATAAGAGCCCAGGAATTCTAATTTTCCAAGTTCTGGAGCAATCATGAAGGAAACTTCTTTCTCCTCCTCCCCCAAAATCAAATCAGATGGAATTCAGTCCTACTCTGGAGCTTCCTACTCTGGCTCGGAGCCACTCGGTCTCTCCATCTCTGTTGGAAAACATCCCACATGATGGTCATAATGAACTGCAGCCAGAGCATGCATCTTGGAGACCCTCTCAGCTAGTTGCCAAAACTGGTTTTCAATAACGCTCCTTCCCCAGAAGTATCATGATCTCTTTAGTGATAAACAAATCACATTTTCATTACATGTCATTAACAAATTCTAGGAAGATAAAGCACAAAAATCATTTTGTAATCTTCTGAAAGAGACAAATACACTAGACTATTCCTTTCCAAATAAATATGAATCTGTAATTTATTATAGAGAACTTAGGCATACTAAATAAAAGGAGGGAGCATGCTATAGCTCAAACAGTAAACATTTCGCCAAATCAAACAATACTTACTTACTAAGTACCCTACAGCACGAAGCAGAGATGCAGCATCTTTTCAATTTGCCTGTGAAATCTATCATTAGGTTCTTAGAAAACACAAGGAGAAGCATTGGTAATGTTACTAAAATTAATAACTATCACAGAGTAAACAAGTGACACCCAGAATGAACTAACCACACACTGATCACCTTTCCGTCTTACAGTTATAAAAGCCACCCAAACTGTACACTTAAAAATGGTTAATATATTTTATGATATACGTCTATTTTACCACGATAAACAAAACTGAGGGGGAAAAAAGACACCTGGCTGATGTGAGTCCAGGGAGTCTGGTAGACAGGGTTGCTGCTGCTTCTATCTTCCTACAACTTTGCAGAATGATGTCGAATTTAGCAATTCTATTTCTCTTATTTACACTTAAAATTATTATAATGTCACCATAGACCTGTACTTCAAGGTCCTATTTGTAACCACCCAAGAAGTTACAAAATTATTTTCTAAATGTTCTAAAATTTTAGTAATAATATCGGTAATGTACCTAAAATAATCCTGTGGGGAAGGCATTTACTGCCCCCACTGAAAGTGGGATTTGAACCAGGCATTCCGACTAAAATGCAAGCACTCTCAAACATTTAGTTTACCATATATATATATATATATATCTTCTTAGTCTCTTCATTACCAATATCTGAATAAGGGAATTAATAAATTTAATAGTTCCCATATACTGAGCGACGTACTGTGCCTAGCTCTTTGCTTGTTTTAACTCTATTTCTCACAGTAGTTTTATTCATTAACTATTATCACTGCCATTAGGATACTGGGCCCAGATAAATTAAGTGACTTGTCCACAGCCCCACAGCTGGTAAGTGGCAGAATTAGGATTTAAACTAAGGCCTGTTTGATCACAAAATATACTGTCTTGGGAGCCTCCCTCTTCCTTCCTAAAAAAAAAAAGAACGAATGTGTCTCATTTGGGTTTGGGAAAAGTGGATGGGAGGGAACAAGAAATTCTTAGTAATAAAAGAATGAACTCCAAACAGCTAAGGGACCGGGCTTTAAGTGAGGAGCCTCTCCCTGTTTGTGAGAGCTCATTGTTTTGCAGCGCCTTGCTGCTGGATTCCTGATTGTAGCAAATTCCAGGGCTCCAGACTGCAGGCTCAGCCTCTGACTAACACTACAATGATTTATTTGAGGATAAATACCTCTGTCAGTGTCTTATGACTGCACACAACAGTCCAAGCAGACTGGAACGAGTGGAATTCGAGGATGCCAGAGCTGAGGCAGCAGAGGCGGGAGCTGGGGCTACCTCTCGCTGCGGACACGGGCACTGCCTGCAAGGAGGACGCCCTTCCGCTCGGCCCTCCCGCCCCACATAGCAGGACCCTGGGCAAGCAGGGCTGGCCAAGAGGAGCATCTCGAATAATGACATTAGTTTATTCCGGGGTAAGAGCCTGGGGAGGAGGCAAGGAGCAGGACCCTTGCACCTGGACACAAAGCTACTCCTTACAATAATCACAGCAACCTCACCACAACTGACAAGGCACCAGTCTCTGTCCACACCTACTGCCTGCACAACTGCCCAAGCAGTCTCTGCGGGGTGTCTGCAAGTCCTGAAAATTTGGGGAAAAGCTTCTGATCCTTTTGTGAAGTGGGCTGTGTGCTGAGAAGAAAGTGCAAGGCAGGAAGAAGCCAGAATACAGTGCATAGAAGCAAGCTCTCATTCAAATAGAATCGTGGGGATGTCACACAGATACAGAGAACTTTAGCTTCGAATCCTTCATTTCATTAATAAGGAAACTGAGGCTCAGAGAATGGAAGCAATTCGTGTAAGGAAGGTAGAGCATGTTGGTGGCAGATCAGGACTGGCATCTAGGTCTCCTGACTCCAAGGCTGGTTCTCTAACCACAGCCACAGGCTGACATCAGACACGACGGGCAGCACCTTATCATGAACACAAGAAGCCGCTTTCACTCTCGGGAAGGTCTCAAGTTCACACCATGAACATACAAGGCGAGAATGAATATTCCTTAATGTGCATAATCCTAGACCCCTAAGTAAAAAACTACACAGAAGTCTGCCCAGGCGCCGACCTTTCCTTCTGCTTCTCCAGCGCATAAAGACATTCACAAAACGTTGATTCTCCTAATGACAATCAGTACAGGCGAGAAAAAGCCAAGTTTTTCGGACAACCACCCCCAGAAGCTCCAAGGGAACCTTAACTTCCATGGAGAAAACACATGAAAGGTCGCACCAGCAAGCCAGAAAGAAATAAGGTTTCATCTCTCCACGAGTTATCAGGATTGGTCTAATACCCTCTTCTTAGCAGATAAGCACTATTTATCTTTTATAAATAATATCCTTTACAAATAATGCATAAAAATAATTTCATAATCAGCACAAAGTTGCAAAAGAAATATGGCCCCAGCATGGCGCACACCAAAATAAGAACGAAGGAACTCACAGATGGGGGCTGAAGATGCGACTCATCTTGGAGATGTGGTCATTGTCACAGTCTAGGTCCTCGTCACCCGGCTCCATGCTGAACTTTCTCTTGCTGGGGCTGATGGGGGGAGGGCCGGTGCGGTGACTGCTGAGGGCAGAGGCCACCGGGAGCGTCTGCATTCTGGGTTCTCCCCTAAGAGCAGCTTCACCTAAGCAGAGAGAGATGATGTAGTCACCAAGCAGGAGAAAGGCCCCCATCTCCGTCCCCCGGGCTCCCCCGCCCGCCCAGCCCCTTGCAAAACTACTCCCAGTGGAAAGTTTCTGGCAACATGACGGGGCTGCCGGCCATCCTCGGAACACGGTCCGAGTGTGCGGTTGGCTGCCAAGCATGAGACATTTTACATCAGCGTGGTTTCCAGCACAATCACTCTTTAGGGCAGAGTTTAAAATGAAAAGTTGCAATAAAATGGGGGGGGGCAGCAAAAAGGATTTGCCATAAACAATCTCAAAAGTTAATTTAAAGCATCAAAGGTCTTTTGACGTGTGGGCATTCAACTCGATACCTACAGGAGAACGACCTCGCTGCCTTCGTTAAACCACTACGCCAACCTCACTTTTCTTGCTTGTTAGGTTTTTATTATATTTTTTGGTATGTTTCTTTTTTAAAAGAATGAGGAAAATTTATGGGCTAATAATTCACAATTTACCCCCAAAGTAAAAAGAAAAAAAATACATTGTTTAATGGTAAGTAAGCGTTTTCTTCCCACAGTACATTAAAAATGGCACATTAAAAATATTATCATTATCAGCACAAAATTTCAGTGTATAAATTATCACAAGCATAATACATAGGTGTAGTTCTCAAAACATTTCTCCAAGTTAGACACTCATATTAGGTTATAAATTTTCATTTGATTTGACATCTTGGTGTTTTCCATTACTGTTTTAAAAGGCTGTATAATAGGCCATAACTTTGTGCCTCATTATGAATTAAAATAAGCATAACCTTTCATAATGATAAAGAGTTGTGTATGTTCTAAATTATAAGAGTAATAATTACTTTAAGAAAAAAACTTCAAATTTTCTAAGTCACATGGGGAGGCAGTACCTAAATTTTTCACAAATAATAACCCTTTTGTTGTGCTGTACGTTTTGGTCTCAAGGCCTAACCAATTTTGTTTCCACTTGGTCACAACTTGAGAGTAATTTTAGGATAAAATCAACTTCATCTGAGGCCTTGTGGTACCCAAGAAAAGAAATCTTTGTTCGCCACCACTAATTTTCACATCATCACAGACGTGTGGACAGTTGTTTACTTCATACACACATGACAAATACGATTTTGTCGGGGAAAGGAGGAAAAAACCTGAGTGTTTACCAGGAAAAATAATAACTTTGCCAATGTAGCCAGCAAGATACAAACTAGCAAATGTACGGTGACCCATAATACACCCCCCTCCAGGCAGGATTTCTCTTAAGGATTCTGGCCCCAGAGTAAACTGGAACTTTCCATTTTGAATGAAGTACCTGAAAAACAGGCCCTGTGCTAGGCTGCTACACTGGGAAATTCGGTCTGATGTTTGGTTGGCCTCTACTTCCTGTTTAGTAATTTTTGGTTTTATAAAAAACAAAGCAGTGGTGATTTTTATACCTTGATAAATTAGCAAATATTCTTTCCGAATATCCCCCTTCTTTCTGGTGCTTCCTCCTAAAGCATCAGTAGCCCAAGCCCAGTGGACTCTCTGAAGAGCCCTGACGAGACCCCCTCCTCCCCACCAGGAACTCCACAGTTGCAGACCTCACCAAAATGGCACCGACTGCCATCCTCCCACCCAGGGTTTCTCAACACCTTTGGCAGGGATTTGAAGGCATGAGGAGTCCTCGGGCTCAGCATGGACCCCTGCGCTTTGGTCACCATTTCATCAGATGCTAGCTGTGTAGCAACGAGAGTTGCTATGGAAAACAACCACCACCACAACACACTCAAATCACTCCAAAAAAGGAGCAGGCCCTCGCGAAACCAGCACATGCTGTTACACAAAAAGTAAAACTCTGTGTTGAGCACAGCATTGCCGCCGCTCCACTCCCCAATTTCCATCCGAGTAAAGATGCTTGTGCTTGTTTGCATTGTAAGTTCATCAAAGTGATGCAACGCTTATCTCTGAGACTGAATCGCTGATGTCTGACACAGAGAGAAAAAGTCCACACAGGAATCCTCTAAGCACTGGAGATTTCTAACCTGGAGGTAGGGTTGGGGATACAGGACACATGAAGGAACCACAGGGGTGCTTCTCCTCGAGGGGCTGTGATATGAGCCTCTAACAGGGTATTGTGCATGTTTGTAGCACATCAGCATCTCAGAATGTTGGCGCCGGAAGGAGCCTTGGGAACACTGTTTGCCTCATTTGAAAGATGAGAAAACTGTGCCCCCAAACATGGAGTGACCTTCCCAGGGTCATACAGGTAACAGGTTAACTGGAGGCAAGAACCCACGGACTCTGCCAATCAGACCAACAAACACCTCTTTGTAAACACTGTGCAACCCCACACGAGGCTTAGAGCAAAGGAACTGAGGGGACGGAAGGAAAAGAATCCAGACAGAAGGTCAGGTGTGGTTAGTTATGTAGCTTTATTCATCTTTGGGGCCCCACCCTAGAGGACCCTAGCCCCAACGCCTGTGTTTCAGAGCAGGAGTTGTTATAATTGTTGAGTATGTGGTGAGATTAAAATTACTTTAGCAAAACTGAGGAGAACATTTGGTCTGGGAGTCAAGACACTTGCATTCCAATCTTGACTCTTCCTTTGTTTAGGACAGGGTGAATATGGGCACGTGCGTCCCCTCTCTGGGCCTCCCTGTGACGAGGGGGGAGACTAGCTAATATCTAACATTCCTTCCAGCCCTTGGAATTAGTGATCCAATTCTACGGTCCATAAACCTATAATCAATCAAGGGACCAACCAACTAACCAACATTTACTATGAAATCATTGCTCGTGCAATATTGAACTGGGACAGCAAAACCCAAAGTACGGACCTTAGAGGTTATACTTTAAAAAAAAAAAAAATGGTGACCCTGCAATGAAATAAATTTGGAAACCATGAGATTAAACAACTTTCCACAGGAGTTTCTTAACTATGGGCGTTCTTGTCTTCTAATGCACATGTATACGAGTCCCAGGATAGAAACCCAGGAGAGCTGCTTTCAGTCGCCCCCCGGCCCTGCATCATCCTACACAGCTCTGTGAGTTCAGTCTCCAAAGCACCATTCGCAGCATGGCAACCCATCCTAACCCCAAATGTCCGGTGGCTTGCCCGTCACTGAGAAAACACTGCCCAGACTGCCTCTGCACTCAGACCGACAGCTGGCCCCAACCCCCACTCCAGTCTTTATTTCTAGTATTCCTTTTCTGGAGCCCGGAAAATTTCAGCCCTACAAGCTAAATTAGATGTGTCACCATTCCAGAGAACTCACTGTCTAACTTCAAGATCTTTTTTCAGGTTCTTCCCCCAATCTTCTCATATTTTAAGTCTATGTATCCTGTGAAGGCCACCTCCTTCAGGCTGTCTTCCTTGATTCCTCAATCAGAAAGTCATCTCTTCTTCCTCTGAACATTATAGAAATTTATCACTCAGGTACTTCCTTTCCTTCTTTACTTTGTGCTCCTTAAAGCGGGGGCATTTTATTTCATTTAATATACCTAAGAGTGCGGAGGACAATACCTTCCATACAGCAGATGGACAGTAAATACCTACGGAACGAATAAATGAGGCAAGGCAATGGGGTGGACAGTTTATAGAGTTTTAGGATATGGTAAAGAGAAAAGATGCCATAGAATAAGGAATTTTAAAAGATCTATTTAAGAATATATTTATATAAAGAATTCTTATGAAACAATAAAAAGATAAATCAATTAAAAATTAAACAAAGGATTTGAATAGACATTTCCCCCAAGAAGATATGTAGACAGCCAATAAGCACATGGAAAGATGTCCAACACCATTAGCCACCGGGAAATGCAAATCAATACCACAAAAAGATGCTGCTTTCCACCCCCTGGGATGGCTATAATCAAAAGACAAAAAAATAACAAGTGTTTGAGAGGATGTTCAGTTAAAATACCCATATGTTGCTGACGTGAATGTAAAGCAGTGTGTCCCTGTGGAAAACAGTCTAGCAGCTCCTCAAGTGGTTAAGTATAGAGTTACCATACAACCCAGCAATTCCAGTCCTAGGAATATACCCAAGAGAAATGAAAACATATGTCTACACAAAAGCTTGTACATGAACGTTCACAGCAGCATTATTCGTATAACTAAAAAGTGAAAACAACCCAAATGTCCATCAACTGATGAATGGATATAAAAAATGTGGTATATCCATATGATGGAATATTATTCAGCCACAAAAAGGAATAAAGTACTGATTCACGCTACAGCACGGACAGACCTAGGAAACAGCATGCTAAGTGAAAGAAGCCAGACACAAAAAGCCACATATTGTGTGATTCCATTCCTACGCAATGTGACAACAGGCAAACCCACAGAGACAGAAAGTAGGGAAGTGGTTGCTGGGGGCTGGGAGAAAGGGAGTCAGGAGTGTCTTTCATGGGTGCTAGGTTTCTTTTGGGGATGATGGAAATGTTCTAAAATTGATTGTGGTGAAAGTCACATAACTCTAAATATACTAAAAACTACTTAAGTGTAGACTTTAAATGGGTGCATTGTACAGTATGTGAATTATATCTCAGTAGAGATGTTACCCACTCCTCCCAAAAATAAGAATATATTTATAAGTAGATGGCAGAAGGCTCCAATATTATTAGATTCTTTTTTCTTTCCGGTTTTTCACACTATACTATTAAATAAGAACAGGCATTCATGAGTTTTCCCCTTTATTTTACAAAAGCAAATCTTTTGTTATTGTAGTTCCATCTCTCTACAATATTAAAGTCAGATAATTTTTTAATTTTAACATTATTTATTAAGTTAAAAAAATCAAATCAGAGAACTGCTTGAGGTCACATAGGCACTTGGATTCATCAGAATATGGTTAAGCTCCAGCTCAGCTTGTAATCAGTGTCTGTCTGAATGCATATTACATGCCAAAGGCTATGCAAAGTACTTTCACAAAAATAAATGAGGAAATTTATACAGACCCTGATCACAGGGAGGGGAGGATAAAAATGAATACACCAAAAGGAACTTATCTTCGGGGTGTAAGAGACTTTTTTCATTTGTTCTGATATACATTCTAAATTTCAGAATGGTTTGGCAATTGAAAAAGGAGAAAAGATTATCTTTCTTTTTCAAGAACAAACAGGAGAAGGAAGCTCGTACATGAACGTTCATAGCAGCATTATTCACATTACCAAAAAGCGGAACAACTCATTCTGAGTAACCCAGTATCTTAAGTTTCTCAAGTTGGCTTAACTGCAATTGTCAATTCGACTTTAAAAATATATATATAATTATAACTAAAGAAGTGCAATTTTAAAAATGCATTTGGCCTTTTTAATAAAGATAATTTTATCTAGATATATGTTACTGAAGAAAAATGCCTAAAATACACAAAATTAGGTAGCTGCTGTCGTTAGTGATGGTGGTAGTCCTAACGCATGGATTGAAATACTCCTTAACTATTCCCCCAGCTGAAGATAAGCAAAGATTTTGGCCCACGATTTCACAACAATCAGCATGTATTTATTTCAATAGGAAAAAAGTTTAACAGAGAAAAAGGAAAAAAGAAAACCACTTAGCTTTATGATGTGCTGTCGCATGATTTTGATGAAATATCACAAGAAAATTCTTTCAAAGTCAGAGTGGAAAGGGGGAGGAGCCTGGCTCTGAGAAGAGCCTACAGAGAACATGGCCCAGTTTCCTGATCCTATTATTACCGTATTTCGAAGATTCTAAGACTCTTTATTTCTTACACTTTAATACTGCTAACATTAAAGTTTATCTTATAATCAATTATTTGGCATATTTTAACAGCCAAGATTGTTTCTTAGTACGACATAAAATCCTACTCAGGTTCACCTCCGAGTGGATAAAATACAGAGCCTAACTGCAGGGCCAAACAGCACTCGTCTCTGTAACTCTGTTTCTTCATTTGTAAAATTAAATGGTGTGATTAGATCTGGTTTTAAGGGTCTACATTTTATATAACGTATAGCTGCTCAAGTTAAGTCTTCCACATGCAATTATATGTTTATCACAGCAAATTCACAATTGCAAAGATATGGAATCAACCTAAGTGCTCGTCAACCAAGGAGTAGATAAGGAAAATATGGTATATATACACCATGGAGTACTACTCAGCCATAAAAAAGAATGAAATAGTATCTTTTACAGCATCTTGGATGGAACTAGACACCATTATCCTAAGTGAAGTAACTCAGAAATGGAAAACTAAACACCACATGTTCTCACTTACAAGTGGAAGCTACACTGCGGGTACGCAGGGGCACACGGCATGGCACGGTTAATTCTTCCCTTTACTACTAATTGAGAAAGACAATCAAACTTCTACAGAACATGCTTTTTACATGGTAGGAGAAAAAACTGGATTCAACGAAGCACTAACTAATAAAATTATTTGAGATTAGCTAATAATTAGCTTCTCATGATTGAAGAATAGTTCATTAAAAAATCAAGGACACTTCTAATTCTCAATGTTCCAGCTCCATTCATTTGTTCAGATATTACGAGGAAGTTGTAGTGAGCTGAAACCTGAGATAAATCTGGCCCCCAAATGCAGACTGGACTTTCACAGAACGGAATAATCAAGGCCGAGACCTTCAACACAGGGACAAGGCAAGTGATTGCATTTCTGAGAAATTAACTGATTCTCCCAAGGATAAAGCAGAACCAGCACAGGAACCAGGTCTGGGCCACAAGCCCCGTCACCCACGCGGCCCCGTCACCCACGCAGTGGGCAGACCGCCAGACGGAATGTGGCTGCCTTTAAAGCGATGATATAACTTAAGTGCAATTCATCAAAATAGCTGTACTTGTTGGTGTTTTGAAATGACAATATCTTCACAGAGAAGGGGAGGATACGCTAAAAAGTATCTTGCTGTAACATTCAAGCATAGATTTTAGACAAAAATTTCTGCCTTGCCCAACAGAGTGTTTTATTCCAGGATTTGAAACCCTACTGTGTCTAAGACTTCAGGTTCTACTCCCCCACCCCCTTTATCGGGTTTGAACCTAAATCGAAGATGTAAAACCACGGCTTGGTCCTCCATGCCAGGCGCTGGCTGCCCTGAGTCCCCAGTCTGACCACAGCCCGCGCGCCTCACTGACCGGCCTCAGGGCTCAAGGGCACCCTGGTAGAAGCTGCGACAGCCGCCCCCTCCCCAGCTCACGGCTATCCAGCCAGGGCTTACTCACTTCTCTCAAATAATACTTCTTTGTCTCACGGGCCAGCAGCGGGGGAGAAGACACCGTGAAGTCAACCTCTCTCAAGCAGTTCAACTTGTGGCTACCCCTGTTCAGGTCCACTTTTTTCTTTTTTTCAAAGGAGGGCTATTAAGCAACACGAGCCTGTGACACACTGCCTGCCAGCACCCAAGGACTGCAGGCACCTCTGCGTGGACTATGTGACTGAGCACCTTTCCCACCAGCCCTGCGGTTGCGACATCAAGTACCTTTCACGTGGTGGCGCCCCGGGCGGCCCCAGACTCTCAACTCTAAACTTGCAGGGCCTGATCTCGTCTCCGGGAGGTCAAACCTCAGCTAAGTGGGGCTCTGTCCAACCCGCAGGGCTTGGAGGGTCACACGGTTCCCACCCCCAGCCGGGCTTGGGTTGAGCAGCTCTGGTCTTTGCTTTAGACCAGCGATGACACTGCGTTGAGAGAAAAACCGCAACCCCCATCTCTGCCTGCTAATAATGTAATCAAGGACAATAACACGGTAAAACTGGCGGAGGTGAAACACATGCCATTTTAACTAGAATTTCAAGGAATCCTAACAGTCTCCTGGCATTATACTTTGTGGGAGACGTCCTGTACCTCATATTAGTGCGTTTTATTTTAAAAGCATTTGAAAAATGATTATGCTGGTTTTTCCTTAATATAGCCCTGTAAGGGAAGAGGGGGAGAAAGAGCTCCCACCTTGCAGCTGAGAAAAAACAGCGTTTCAAAAATAAGTGAATTGCTCAAGGTCACAAAGCTGATTAATAACCAGTTGGGAGGAGAAACCTGGGATTTAGGTCCCCGATTTCCACACTCTTTCTAGGTGTGCAGACTGCTTCACTGGCTAAGGAAAAGAAGTGGAGGGAAGACAGGTGAGGGGAGGAAGAAGAGAGAAGGGTGTGGGAGGAAGACGGGGAGCGCAGAAGCAGGAGTGAAAGGGAGGAAGGCGGGAGTGTGAGGGGCTGAGTGGTGTCCCCAGACTCACAGGTTGCAGTCCTGTGCCCCAGGACTTTGGAATGGGACTGCATTTGGAGACAGGGCCTTCGAAGAGGTAACTAGGGTGAACTGAGGTCGTCAGGGTAGGCCCTAACCCAATCTGAGTGGTGTCCTTATAAAAGATTAGGACACACACAGAGGGATGGCCACGTGAGGACATGGGGAAGAGAAGGCAGCCGTCTACAAGCCAAGGAGAGAGGCCGGAGGAGAAATAACCCTGCGGATACCTTGATCTCTCTCTTCCAGCCTCAAGAACTGTGAGACAACAAACGTCTGCTGTTAAGGCCTCCAGTCTGTGGGATGTTGTTATGGAGGCCCCAGGAAGCTAACGCAGGGAAGGGAGGACAGGGCTGGAACTGGAGATGACAGCAATTTACTGCACTGATGCCACTTCTGGACTGGACTCACCTGAGGACGGGGGAATAAACGGGCCGGTGCTGGAGAGTGGGCTCCTTGGCTGGGCACCAGAGAAAAAGAGTGCAGATGCACCCACGCCTCACCCCAAACACGCAGGGGAAGCCAAGGCTCTGCCCGAAAAGCTCGGGCAAGGGGAGGGTCCCAGGACTGCAGTGGCCCGGCCATCTGACTTGGCGCCAGCTGCGCTGCACTGACCAGGAGAGCGCCGTTGGCCTCCCAGAACTCTGGCTCGCCTGTGAATGAAGAGGCTGGACCAGGACTCTGTTCATAAACCAGGTGGGTCCTGCGGGTGGGGAGTCAGCAGGAACAGTGGGGCCTGCTCCCAGACAGTACCCACGATGCTGGTACATGAGGGATGACGTCTGCAGGCCCTTCTGTTTTTAAATAGTGATAATTCTATAGGGGATAGAGTGGAAGGAGTACAAAAATCTCAAAGAAATGATAAAATGTCTGTAATTCTCAACGTCCACTATCAATATATACTAAAGTGTTTTCATTAAATTGAATGGAATTTTAATAAATTGATATTCAATTTATTGAGTATCAAAAAGCACTAACTAAAATATTTAAAGTGAATTAGAAGTTGTTATAATCACATCCACACATTGCTATTCATGTAATTAGTAAGTTCTATACCATTTTAAATCATTTTGTTGACCTCAAGGTTAAAAACAAGTCACTGCCATCTGATTTACCCTATCGAATTTACTTTACACCTGAACTGTATCTTGATAGATTACGGAATGCTATAACCGGCATGGAATTAACACGAAGAAAGAGGGTTCAAATTCATGTCTTACTACACATTTCATTTCAGCTTGAAGAAAACTCAGGTGCAAAACAGCAACACGAATAGGCAGAAGATCGCAGATCTAGGTTTGAGGCTGGGTTTTAGCTTCCGAAGTCTTAACTGAGACTCAAAAAGTTCAAACACAAAAGATCCAACACCTGTCCACTTCCTTGGTTTCCTGATCCAGATTTAATATCGCACCAACTTTACCAACTTCCATTCTCGGTCCTCCGATTCCCGACTGTGGCTCTGAGCTTTGAGGGTTCAGAGTCAATTAGGGAAGTGGAGTCTCACTGGAGTTCGCGCCCCGTTTTCACTGTGCTGATGAAGGTGTGAGACTTGGCGTCTGCCTGCCTATCAGAACAGCGGTCCAATGGGCCAGAAGTCCTGAGGTGGCCCTGACACGTGGCCTGTGCATCCCAAGGAGATACCGCCAGCTTGAGAACCTTTGATTCCAAGTGCACACAGCCCTCCTTAATGGAAAAGGCTCTTTAAGCCTGGCAGAATTCTTCACTATATTTACTTGCAAATCTACTTTTGTAACATTTTACTGTTAATGAGAAGGAAGAGAGTTATGAAAGTAAATTGTTAGCAGATGGTACTGGAATCGCTTTGCTAGGGGCTCGATTTCCTCCCCTGTAGAGCTTATAAATGTTTAGAAGGAGTGGCTGGACGTGGCGAGCAAAAAAAGAGGCTTGTTCGAACCTCTTCAACAGTTGAGCCAAGACTCCAGAGGGACGCCAGTTGCCACAAAATAGAGGAATTAAACTGGGAGGAAATGGTATTACCTCTTCAAAATATAAGTGTTTTGGGTAAAAATACCCAAAGAAATTGTGTCTTCATGCCCTTTGCCATGCGACAGGCTAAGCACCTACGGTGGTGTGCTAGTATCTGCCTTTTCAAAACATTCTTTCATTGAAGGGAATTCTGGAAGGTATGCCAGGGCCACAGGCCCTGAGAAGGCTGAAGGCTGAGTCCTAGAATCAGTCACTGACCACTGGAAGGGGGGGTGGGGGAGCGGAGAAGGGAAGAGAAAGAGGGAAAGAGGAAATAAAACTTGGAAGTAGAGAGACAGATGGAAAACTGCATTCTGATCTCCCATAACCCCCTCCAGAACGGCACCTGCCGATACCCACCCAACAGAAGAGTTTACCCGCATCCTGCTCTTCTCTGTAACGCCTTGCACGTGGTCGCCACGCACTGCCAGGGAGGCGCGGAGCATCTCAGTCATTTCCACATCCCCAACCACTCTGGCCCCGGGACAGAGAAACCCGGTAGCAAGTGGGCTTCAGAATCAGAAAAATATGGGATCTCAGCAGTCTCTCCATGTCTCTTGAGCCTCTATTTCTTCATTTACCATAAGGATTTTTGTGACGATCAGTGAAAATTTACAGAAAGGTCCCAGCCTGAACAAGCCATTCATTATACTGCCTGCTGAACTCCATCAACTGGTACAAGTCCCATTTGAGGATGAGATGACGGGCTGAAGGACACCGCCGTCACTCTCACTGTCCTGAGAGGTCCCCTCCTCTAGTAACGTCAGCACAGATCGTTTCCACCACCCAGTGGACGAGGCCCGGGGACAGTCTCCAGGAGCACGGGTCACTGAGCACTCCCAATCTGCGACTGTTTCCGCATGTGTGAAAACGGCAACGTGAACCCGCACACAGGCCCACGGCGATGTCGAGGATTAAACAAGAGACTCGGCACAGTGCCCGGCACACCGCTGTGCGCAGTAAACCGGCCCTCCTCCTCCTCACGCTCTCATCTGCCTGCGTCCAGTCGCCTTCTCCCTCCCTAGGATCTGCTCAGAACTCCTCTCTGCCAATCCACACTCGTCCCCACCTGCGAAACCCAACTCACAGGCATCTGTCAGCCCCAGCCCCCAAAGCACCTCTCTGGATACCCTTGACCTGGGCTGAGCTGTCCGGCTCCAACCCAGAAACTACAGATTTTTTAGTAATACCATCAAACAGGTGATCTTGTTCTCTGCAGTTCTAGTCCAGACCCTGAGGAACACAACGATGCCTCCAGGAATCAATTCAAACTTCTCACACAGACTGGCACACAGACCGCTGAAGGCCCGGCCCGCACACGGGCCTCCTTGTTCTGAACATGAAATCTCACTATGGGCCAAGCCCCAGACAGAGCTGGAGTGGGCAGGTGGCTGGGATGTGACAAATGACCCAAGTCAAATGTCTCAGAAAGCCATTCTGATGTCCCACAGAGACTCATTAACTCACTGTATTACTTAGTGTTGCTAAATATGCTGGTTTCTAAAGTCATAGACTAAATTTTCCAAGGACTATAGCAGGACACGAAGTTCAAAGATGCCAGACTTGACCGAGTGAAAGCAGCATTAGGAACTCAGGCATGCACACTATTCAAGGACCTGATAACCATGAAGCCCGGGGAGACAAGTGATTTAAAGTCAGCTTTTGTAAACCTTATCTCTGAAAGGGCTAAATGCCCAAGTAAATAATTTCAATCTTTCCAACTTTTTATTGCAGAAAATTTTAAAGCTACCAAAAAGTTGAATGAACCATGAACATCACACTCTCTTTACCTTTTTCTTTTTTTTTCTTTTTTTTTTTGAGATAGGGTCTTGCTGTGTCACCCAGACTGAAGTGCAGTAGTGTGATCACAGCTCACTGCAATGTCCAACTCCCAGGCTCAAGTGATCCTCCTACCTCAGCCTCCCAAGTAGCTGGGACTATAGGTGCACACAGCCACACCTGGCTAATTTTTTAAACTTTTTGTAGAGATGGGGGTCTTGCTATGTTGTCCAGGCTTGCCTCAAACTCCTGGCCTCAAGAGATTCTCCTGCCTCAGCTTCCCAAAGTGCTGGGATTACAGGCATGTGCCACCGTGCCCTGCCCATTCTCTTTAGCTTGATTCACCTATTATTAGCATTTTGGTCAGTTTGTTGAGCTACACGCATATACTTCTTCTTGCTATAATTGATATAATTTTTTAAAGTAACTTGAAGACTTTGATATTTCACCCCTAAATACTTCAGAACGGAGACATTCTCCTTCAGAGTCACAATACTGTGATCACACCCAGCAAAGTTAAAGTTTACACATTGCCCTTATCTGATATCCAATCCATATTCAAACTTCTCCAACTGAACTTTTCTTCTTTTGGTGGCAGGGAGGGGGGGGGGGGGG